>JAKTVH010000055.1:6024-56568 GCA_030557105.1 Candida frijolesensis | reverse complement strand
GGTCTGTTATTGAAAACAGTCAAGTCAATGTTCACACCTCCCCATTTAAACAACGCATAATAGAACGCAATTACAAATTCATTCAATTTGCCCATATTAATCAAACAGTCGAACGCTTGCTTCAACAAGAATTTGTTGACTCCATGTTGTTCTCGTGGTTTATCCCCAACTTTCCGTTCGAAATCGATCAATGGAACTGGGTTTGGTGAAAGATCTTTAAACCCAGGACGCAGTAATTCCGGATTAAAACCATCGATCTTTATGTCAGAAACTACTTGCCGAGGGTTTGCCATTTCAGCTTTTTCAACAAACATTAATTTGGTATTTGCTTGATTGCCAATGGCTCTTTCGATACGCTTGTCAGTGTTCTTCATAAGCGTTTCATCGATTCTAAAAGGAGACGTACCGGTTGCAGTCTCGATAAAATTTAACATTGTATTGATTTCAGGAGAAGCTTGTTGCAATATCTTCAATGCTGCCTGCCTGTACATGTAGTGAGAACCCAGTTGCAAAACATCACCAGTACCAGATGCTTTGTTGGACAATGCCGAAACATAGACGGATACCAATGGCATATCGATCTCAATCTTGGTTCTATTCCAAGTCTTGATGGCTTTAATACGCGCTTCTTCGTCAGCATTTGAAGTGGGTGGTAATACTGGTGGCGTGGCTAATGACCTCGCGCGGTTGAAAATAATCTCAGCTATCTTGATATGACCTGCTTGCAAATCCAATAATTGCAAAGTACGCGAATCCGTACTCAATTTTTGGTCCTTAACTATTCTCTGTCGTTCGTTTTCAAAATACAGGTTGATGCCATGAATAAATATAGTGAACGTTTGTGCATTAGGGTGTATACTCGGTAATCCCTTTTCTTTGTCTTCCATTAATTCGTCAAACAATTCCCATGCTTTGGCCTGCCTGTTTCTAAAATCTTTAACTAGCACACTCAAACAAGCATTGAACCCCTCTATGGGGACCTTTTCACTTTTTGCTGCCAAGTTAGCTCTCCAAGTTCTAAAAATTTCCAATGCACTATCAACATGGTAGCTGTTGGCCTTCCCCCACGGAAGTGCCTTGGCCATACCATCGAACAATGTAATGTATGTGTAATTATCACTCAGAATTCCGTATGACTTTCTTCTGTGGAATAATTTCAAACCTTCATTAACCTCACCAGTACTCAAAACAAACTGGGTAATGACATTCATCGCGACAACGGCCACATCGTCTTTAGTTAGACGACACAAATACAATGCTCGAGTGATATCTTTATCAGCCGCCAATAAACTTTTGACATTCAGAGTAACGTAAAACTTGTCTGACATTTGAGTTTCGTCAGTGCCTAACAACGTAAGTGCAAGGAACTTATCAATTTGCTTACCTCTAATTTCTTTCATCCGGAGTAGATTTCTAAAGATTTCCTTGGGTACAGTACCCCGGTATTGTAGATCACTTGTTTTCAATTTGCTGATATCTATTATTCTTTTCTTATCGTCCCAAAACTGGACATTCCCATAGTTTTCCTTCAACATTTGTAAAGCTACTTCTCTATCGGATTCTGGTCTGGTTCTCAAATCTAACAGTAGTTCAAAGTCTCTGCTGGGATTGTAAATATCATGTTCGAGACCAGCTGGTAGCTTCCCTCCTATCTTTTTGCTCGGTAGAATAGTTGTACACAGCAATGTTCGACGGCCTATGACTGATCGCATATATGCGGTCGCCTTTAACATTTTGCCTTATGAAATGTACTTGAGATTGGTTGCGATAAAATGTTATCAGTACAAATTTTTCACTACTTTTTTTTTTTTTTTCGTTTCAAAGATGGTTGCATGTCTGTTTCCGTTCAAAACAAATTTATTCACTTCTTCAAACACCCATCGCAATAGCTCTGCCAAAACCAACAACTTCTGCCAGACAAGTTGCCGCGTCGTTCAAACTCCATTCCAAAGATATGAGTATCCCAGTTGAAGAGCCATCAACCCAGAGTGAGGAAGCTCATCAGAGGAATCAATGGCAACTAGCTAAGAATGACATCAGCAGGTTGGTTTGCCATCTTGGTAGAACGAACGTTAAAGAAACTGTCCTAAAGTTGTTTCAAATAAATCTAATACGATACCGAGGATTATTGGTGCGAACCATCATGAAACAACAATTGTCTGACGCAACCCAATCTGACGTGTTGGCCAGTTTGATTAGTGTCGTTAACTCCAAAATACCAGAAGTTGGAGAATTGCTAATCAAACGAGTACTATTACAATTCAAGAAGAATTTCACACAACGCAACAACAAGTACAAGACAAAGGTCTCACTTGCGTTCTTGTGTCAACTAGTTAACCAACTGGTAGTTAATGAGATTGTTTTACTTCAAATTTTACAAATATTATTGGAAGAGCCAAACAACGATACTGTGGAAATTTCCCTTGAGATTGTCAACAAGTCTGGTGCTTACTTGTTCAAGAACTCCAAGAACGCGTTGATTATGATATTAAATAGATTGAGAGAGATTCTTCAAGAAGATAGTTCATTGAATCAAAGGAATAAGAAATCTATTGGGTATGTGTTGAAACTAGGCAGATCCGATTTCAAAGACGTCCCCGTAGTGGACGAATCGTTGGACCTCGTGGAAGACGATGACAAGGACCCACATGTGATTGCATTGGATGATGAGTTGTTGTCAGAAGACCACCTCAGTGTGTTTCATGTAGATAACGACTATCTTGAGAATGAAAAGGAATACAAAGAATTGCAAGAGGAAGTTTTAAGTAACCAAGAAGAGGAACGAAAAGAATCCGAGTCAGTCCAGATTGCCGAACTACAGAAGGATGAAAAAGTTACAGACATGGGTAAATTTGATTTATTACAATATCAAAAAACCGTTTACTTGACCATCATGTCATCAATGTCTTCCGATGAAGCAGTTCATAAATTATTAAAGTTGAATTTCAATAAGCAGAAAGAAGAAAGATCCCACGATAATGAGATATTAGCAGATATGATTATCAAAAGTTGTTCACAAGAAAAGACATACTCCAAATATTATGGTGTTATTGGGGAGAAATTAATAGCCAAGAACCAGTATTGGCACGACACGTTTGTCAATTTGTTCAAACACTACTATGGGATAATCGAAAACTTGGAAACCAATTCATTAAGAAATTTGGGCAAATTTTTTGGGCACCTATTGGCGTCGGATAGATTCGCTTTGGATAAAGCGTTGAATGATATTAAATTGACCGAAGAAAATACAAACCCAGCAAAAAGAATCTTGCTCAAGTTTATATTCCAAGAATTGATTGAAGAATTGGGCATCAATGAAGTTAAAGAAAGATTGATCAAGGATGAATATGTGAAACCATTCATTAAGGGAATTTTCCCCGTGATAAACCCCACATGGAAAGATGCAGATGATTTAAGGTTCTCAATTAATTTTTTCACGGCCATTGGTTTGGGGGTATTAACAGAAGAAATGAGGGATGTATTGAATAATTTGCCTGAAGAACGAGGAAGAAGTAGGTCCAGAAGCTATTCGAGAAGTGGTAGTAGCAGCCGTAGTTATTCCCGAAGTTATTCACGGAGTCGGTCAGGGAGTTATTCCAGAAGTGGATCTCGGAGCAACTCCAGATCAAAATCAAAATCAAAATCAAAATCAAGATCGAGATCGAGAAGTTATTCCCGCAGTGCCAGTGCAAGTCCAAGGGGCCGTCTGGAGTTTAGAAGCAGAAATGGTAATGAGTCCCGAACTCCTTCCCGTGAAAACTTGAAACGAAAACGTAGCCCGTCTTCAAATGAGAAGTCAGGTCATCTTCAAAATGTGCTTGATGGATTAAAGTAGACTATGTGTAGTGCAATAAATAGTGTCACCTGTATTGTTGTCATTGTACGGGTTTTGCATGTATACGATACAAATTTGGACTAGACCAAAGTCCGCGGTACTTATACTCCAGTATTCGCAAATATCGGTCTATTCCCGCGGTAATTTGACACAAAGAAAATTTTTAGTTGCACTTGGCACAGTCATCTAAAGTGTCTTCTCTACTCCCGTAGTCACGCGCAGTACACTTCAGGAAGTTTCCGGAATACTTTTCTCATATGTTATAGAAGGCAATTGGTCAACCAGCCAATCAGCTATAAGGGTACCAATCCATATTACACACTACAGGTTAATGGTTAGCGATGAGCAATCCAAATTTGATTGACATTAGACGTAGTGACGAAGTCGTACAAAAGGACAAACGCCCTCGGGTGAACTGAATGGACTATACAACCTTCCGTTGTTGCTGTGCATGATTCCATATTTTAATTTTGCTCAACTTTTTTTGGTTTTTTTTTTTTTTTTTTCAGCCAATGAAACAGCAGCGGTTTGCAATACACACAGCAAATTTCTATTGTCACGGGTAACTGGATGGTTTCTAAACTTTGATATAAATTAATTTTATTTCCCACTGAAAAATTTTTTTGTTGACTTCTTTCTCTTTTTTTTTTTTTTACTTCTTGTTTCTTTCCTTCTCTTTCTTCACTACAAACAAGTCAATTTCAATAAGTCAACAATGCCAGCTCCATTTGAACAAGGTAACGAAAAGAAAGGTGCCACTTTATTCAAAACTAGATGTTTACAATGTCACACCGTTGAAAAAGGTGGCCCACACAAGGTTGGTCCAAACTTGCACGGTGTCTTTGGTAGAAAATCCGGTTTAGCTGAAGGTTTCTCTTACACCGATGCCAACAAGAAGAAAGGTGTTACTTGGTCCGAACAAACCATGAGTGACTACTTGGAAAACCCAAAGAAATACATTCCAGGTACCAAGATGGCTTTCGGTGGTTTGAAGAAACCAAAGGACAGAAACGATTTGGTTACTTACTTGAAGAATGCTACTTCTTAAACAACCTAATGTTAATGAAAAAAAAATCAAAACAAAACAACGCTTGAAATGAAAATAACCGAAAAATTCTACTTTAAAAAACAAGGACGTTTTTAATGTTTGATAGATATCAAAAGGCAATTAATTGTGATAGAAAAGAACCAAGCCATTGGTTTTTTCGATGATTGTCTAGCTTTGCTTTTTTTTTTTCTATTATATTCTTTTGATATATTCTTTGTACTGTGTATATATTCTTTTATTCATATTTATTTTTCTTTGCTCCTTAAGTATTTTGTTTTTGGCGCAAGCTGAGTTGTAGTTGACATAATTTGCTCTTTCGTATGTTGTATTGAATTATATTGCATTGTTCAGTTTAAGGTCGTT
The DNA here is from genome assembly GCA_030557105.1 of Candida frijolesensis. Classification (NCBI taxonomy): domain Eukaryota; kingdom Fungi; phylum Ascomycota; class Pichiomycetes; order Serinales; family Debaryomycetaceae; genus Candida; species Candida frijolesensis. Next base: position 51,322 of record JAKTVH010000055.1, on the reverse strand, counting down.
TCGGAAGATAGTCTTGCTAGTGACGCTACTGGCTGGAATTTTGACTCTGACACGACCGTTGTTGCTATTCGCACAGCAACTGCATAGAATCTAACCGAAGGAAAGTTGGTGACAGAGGAAAAAAAATAGAACATAAAAATTTTCTTCTGTTGGCGTCACACTAGTTGCATTGGCTGCCGTAAGGGAAGGTATTAACTAACTAATATGAACAACGATCCCAAGTTCCAAGTCCAAGTTGATCCTAATGAAGACACTGAATGGAATGATATATTGAGACTGCATGGGATCATCCCTGAAAAGCCACCTTCGCCAACTGCTGAATTGGAGGCAGCCTTGGACGAAGCAATTGTCAGACAACACGAAAATAGATTAGAGAATAAAGATTTAGACGAGTTGGACGAGTTAGAAGACGAAGAAGATGAAGAATTCTTGAATTATTATAAACAAAAACGTATGGCCGAATTGAAGAAAATTTCGGAGAAGAAGAAGTTTGGCCACGTTTTACCAATCGATAAAAAGGAATACGAAGATGAAGTCACCAAGGCATCTAATGAAACCTTTGTATTGGTTCATTTATCATTACAATCGAGTTTGCAAAGTAGATTATTGGGATCTATACTAAGTACTTTAGCACCAAAATTCCCGGAATTGAAGATATGTGATATTCCAGCACAGCGATGCATTGAAAACTATCCCGAGCCCAATTGCCCCACATTGATTATATACCGTGATGGGAATGTTGTCAAGCAATACATTACATTGACTCAATTGGGTGGTAATGCAACTAGTGTCAAAGATATCGAGCAAGTTTTAGTTGATGTTGGAGCTGTCAATTTCAATGACAAGAGACTAATCGTCAACAACGAGGATGAAGATGGCGACTTGAAAGAAGCTAGAGCATTGAGGTTTGCAAAAAAATCTATTAGAAACGACAAGAGCACTCTACTGGATGGCGACGATGACGATGATGATGATGATTTTTACGATTGAAATATTTTTCACCTTCTTTAATAGACGACGAGTTTTTTTTTCCGTGTTTTTGCGTGTTTTGTGTTTGATAGATTCATTTGCCCGTACTGATAATGTGAATCCCCATTGTCTGTAATACCAAAAAAAAAGAAAGAGTATAGAAAATGTCTTGGGATAATTGTAGGCGTCTTTCTTTTTTTTTTTTTTTACAACCACTTACACTTATATTCACATTTAGACTATTACCACTTTTTTTTTTCTTCCCATTCTTGCAACAACAATCATCCCATACCAAATATATAACGATACTGCAACACTACAGGAACTTACAAGCCAATCACTGGATATCCATATGTCTGTCCTTTCAAGTACCATTGATACCTTGATTAGTGAAGCTGGTGATATAGTCGAGCATATAATTCCTTTACCCAAAGGTGTTGTGATGGTGGATGGCAGCAACGGCAATGGTTCGATACCAACTACACCATGTACACCAGAAGAAACCCCAGTGCCAGCATTGAAGAGCTTTGTACTGCTGTTGATGAATTGCCTAATGAAACACCACTCATGGAACTTGAAACTACATCCATTGCTTCAGACTTGAATACTATACATCGTACGACCGACTCTGGGCCGCCACTTTTCGAGAGAACCGTTTTACAATATCATGATATCCAGGTTAATGTTCCAGAATCAAGAGTCAGTTTAACGGCAACTGAAGTTGACACAGAGCCTTCGTTGAGCCAATCCTCGGTAGGTATGCCAGATTCTCCAATGCCGCAAAGAGTTCCTTCTCCGAAAAAGGAGTCGGTACACAATGTCTACGATATTGAAGAACTCGTACATGAACCTGAAGCTGCAAATGTTGATTCTCCAGCAGAAGAAAATAAGGTCAATCCTGTAAGTCAAGCATTGAAGATGAATGCACTGATAAAAAAATTCAAGCTCAGCAATTTTACAAATGGGGCTGAGCCTGACGAGATTCCGCTCATAGTCAACAGCCCCATTGCCAATGAGATTAAGTTACCGAGCAACAACTCCTGGGTATTGCAAGACTATGAACAACTTTTTGGATCCAAGAGTTTCCAACGCGAAATTGATTTGGCTAAATCTTTAAGATTTGTTGATGAGTACAGCGACCCGATACCAGATTTGAAAGACGAAGAATTGATATACATATCTACAAGAATTATCAATCCGGCAAAGATTTTATATTTGTACTTGGAAAGCTCGACTAGAATGAGGGACTTGTATCTTGATTTGATAATGAGTAACAACGGTTGCAATATCTTGTTGCAATTGATGAAGTTTTTCAAAGAAAATGAAAAGGATATTATAAAACTGGTCGATGCGGTACATGTACGTATTCTGGCATCGTATGTCCATCAGGTTAAAGTGGTCTTGGGAATGTTCATGGAAATGGGTAAGTTTTTCCAGAAAATTAGAACCTTGGGCTTGTTTATCGGAATACATCAGTATGAAAACGGATACGTGTTGGGGGCACCACAAGAGGAGAGGATACAATTGCCATCGAGATTAGAGAAAATATACCTTTCCAATGGATTAAAGTTGAGTGATTTCTCACATTTACCAGTTTCCGTGAAACATATTGGATTGCATAATGTTCATCTGGTGACATTTAGTAAATTTAATCTATGCAAATACTTGAAAAGTCTTCACATCAGTGGTGAGAAAATAGAATTGAATACTAGACTAGAAAATTTCCCTCCTGGTTTCTATGCTTTAAAAGATGTAAAGTTCGATGCACCGGTTGTGGTTAACTTCAATTTTGAAAAATTTGTTCATCTAAATTCCTTAAGCTTACTGAACGTAAATTTTGAACAAACTCGACAGTTAGAATTCCCGATACAATTAAAGAAGTTGGAGTTTATCAACTGCTCACTTTCTTCGCATGTACCAGCTTTTCCTGACACTTTGAAAGTGTTGATCATAACTGGAGGCAAATGGAGCTGCAAAAGAAACGCCAACATGTCTCGTTTGCAACGTTTGAAACTTTGTGATGTCCAGGTTAAGGATTTGACTGACAAAGTGAACGCTTGCTATGGGTTGCTTAGTCTCGAAGTCACCAACTGTGCGTTAAATAATGTGGATAAATTGCGACTTCCTTCCAAATTGAGTGTGTTGAAATTGATCAACGTTAATCTTGGTAGCAATTTCAAGTTTTCAAGTTTTCCAAGTTCCTTGGAACAAGTCGATTTGGAGAACAATGATATAGCCAGTCTTGTCCCCAAGGGTAAGTTGAAAGCATTAAGAATTGCGGCAAATAAATTAGCTGGCAGAATAGACATGACAGATCTCCCTGTTGCAGAAGTGAACCTCGAAGGTAATAAAGAGCTAGAATCGTTATTTTTGCATGACAAGACCGCCACTTTAACTGCAAACAACACAAAGATGCAACATATAACTGGATCTGGATTGACCAAGCTTGTGTTGAATGGGTGCAGCACAATAGATTGGAAGTCGTTTAGAATTCCTCAATTTGTCACCCAATTGAGTCTTCGTAAATGTGAAATCGTCAATTTTGAGTCGCAAGAGGATGTAAATCGTGTCAAGATGTTGGATCTTGGGAATAACCGATTGAAGACCATTAATTTGATAAAATATAGGAATTTGGAAGACGTCGAGTTGTCTCACAATAGCTTGACCAGTCTTGTTAGTGAGAGTTTCCCACATAGTATAAAGTCCATTAATGCTATGAAGAATCGTATATCAGAGGTTAAGTTACTGGAAGTTGAACAATTGAGTTGGTTACAGTTGTCCGATAACAAAATGACTAGTATGGAAAAGATACAAATTCCTCCAAATCTCAGTACGCTAATTTTGAACCACAACAACTTTGGAGAGATTAATGATTCCATGACCAAGTTACCAGAAAAGATGCGTCATTTAGAGTTGAAGAAATGTAAAATTACGAAGTTAGATTTAACTTTGGGCTCGGATCTAATGTCGTGTTGTTTAAATGGCAACAAGTTGCATCTGAAGAATTTTCGAATCAGATTTGCCAAGCTACCATCTAGTCTTAAGTTTCTTGATTTGGGTAGCAATTTCTTCAAACAATTTGATTTCAGTATGGTTGAAGGGATTGAATTGGCAGAGATAAATTTGGCTAACAACATGTTTGATGAGATTCCTGATCTGATTCCTGATAATATTTTGTCAGCTATTATTTTTAAGGTTCATTGAATAGAGCTAGTATTAATGTATAAATTGTATTGTAGGGCAATTCTACTTTTGGTATATTGTTGTGTGACAGTAAGGAGGGGGTGGGAAAAAATAGTGCTCAAAGCGCAATATGGATCACGCCGAGTTGGTGGTGGTGGTTGTGGATTACTGCGAGCTAAAAAAAAAAAAGGAGCCAAAGAAAAAAAAATACAAAGCTGTCTTTCTTTGACTCGATACAGACCTAATAATTTCGGTCTAGAACTTCTCTTCTCTCTTTCGTTCACCAAAACTGTTGTTGACTACAAGGTTTGTTTCACACATATCACTGAAACCTAAGAGTGATCTATACCAATCACCATCACCATCACCTGATCTACCACCCGAACCCAGACCTAATATATTACTTGCTGTCTGTGTGTGCCAGAAAAAAAAAATTTACGCATTGCAAATCATCAAACCTGAGACTCACTCACTCGCCCCTTCAGTTCACCTCATTTCACCGCACTTTACGCCAGTCAGTCTCTCAGTCTTAGTCTAAGATTTTGTTTGAAAAATTTACAACCAGTTTCGCCTTCACCAATACCCACCCATTGCCCTACGCATCGCACCACGTCTATCCCCCTTCTTTTTCCATACCATCCTTAGTTTGACTTCTTTCTTCATCATCTCCACCGCTTTCTTGTGCTTGAATAGCCACTGTTCATACATCTCTTCCTTTATATTGCTGACCTAAAAAAAAAAAAAGAAAGAAAAATGTATTCAGATAAGACTGTACCTGGATCAAATGGCAGCAGTAACATCACAAGGGGCAAACAACAACACCAGAGCTATTCAAATGGAACATCATCCCCCATTCCACGATCAAATCATAATGGCAAAAACAAGGCTCAGAATTACAAATCCATACATACTATGGAGTTAACTCCACAGCCAGATAATTATTCATGTATAAAATCGTGTCCCCATATTAACAATGTTTTTGAATCCACAGCTAAAGATACAGTGTTTGAAACCTATAGACAAGCAGTGCTAATATCGCAACCTGTCACAAATGAGAAAACTTACCAATCCAGGAAAGATCATTCACTTGTTCCTTCAAATGAAATACTAGCATCGAAAATCACGTCGTTGAAATGTGATGAATGTCATCTAAGCGATTTTGAAAACTCTATGATTTGTTTACAATGTCCTCATGTTGGATGTTGTTTCAATGACACGAACCATTCTTATTCGCATTTCAAGTCCAGCCAACATCAATTTTCCATCGATTCAGGTTCCGGGTTATTGTACTGTTATAAATGTGATGACTTCATAAATCATCCAGAGTTGGAAAGAATTCGCATGAAAGTGATAGATCCCGATTATTCAAATTCTGCCAATGATGAAGAGAATTATAGTGATCCGGGGAAATTGGCCACCAGGGGATTGAAAGGATTTGTCAATTTAGGAGCCACTTGTTTTATGAGTTCGATATTACAAACGTTGATTCATAACCCCATCATTAAATATCATTTTTTCAATAATGATTTGCATTATTTCAATTGTGAACGAGGTCACAATCAATACGTTAATAACGGTTTTATAGATGAAAATAATGCCTGTCTTACTTGTTCTATGGATAATATTTTCCAAAATTTTTTCACGTCGGATAATTTGGATGGGTTTGCATTGTCTAATTTTTTAGCTACCTCATGGCATAAGAAGAAATCATTGGCTGGGTTTCAAGAACAAGATGCCCATGAGTTTTTCCAGTTTTTGTTGAATGAATTACATGTGGACCATGTTCGAATCATGACCGCCTTGGGTGGTGGTGGTGGTGACGATGATGGAAATAACACCACTACCGCATCACCAGAACAACTGGGCTCTTCGCGTCCCACATGTACTTGCATTAGTCATAGTGTTTATGGCTTCCAATTAAAAAGTTCCATTGAGTGTGATTCGTGTTTCTACGTGAGCAACACCATGGAACACGTGAATGATTTATCTTTGGAATTAAACAACAGCGGTAGTTTGTATAATTGTTTGGATCAATTTACTAAAGAAGAAAAATTGGAACATTATTCATGTACCAAATGTTCGTCGGTTAAAACTACTACGAAAACTTTAAAAATCCAAACGGCTCCTGCTGTATTAACATTACATTTGAAAAGATTTAAGCATGATTTAAATTCCACCAAAATTGAAACCAAGATCGAAATACCGATGTTTTTAAACTTGTCCAAATATTCCGTGGAACATGGAGATAAAGTGAAGCAAATTTATGAACTATTCGGCGTGGTAGTACATGAAGGTTCAATATCTACGGGCCATTATACAGTTTTTATTAAGAATTCTGGTCAATGGTATAAATGTGATGATTCGGTGGTTTCCTTGGTAAATCAAGAGGAAGTGTTGAATTCCAATGCTTATTTACTTTTCTATATCTTATAGGTTTATTATTTAATTATTTTTTTTGCATGAATGAAAGAAATATCTTCAAATTCAACTAAAGATATTCCAATTGTAAGGGCAATTACAGACGAAAGGTTGAGATTATAAGCCCCTTGTCATGCATTTAATTAAGTTAAAAAAAGGAGAAATTAGGATAAGAGATTTTCCCTCGACATTATTCCGATATCGAATCAAAACCAAATGCCACACTAAAGAGACTGCGTGGGTATCTCTCCTCTTCCTGTGTGAATGTGAAACGGTTAAGTAGCCCCATAGTTTCACAGCCGATTGGTTCAAAATAAAACAGAAAAAGAAACGAAACGAAGAGCCCATCTATGAAATTGGAACTAGAACTTTTCTTTTTCTTTTTTTTCATTTTGAACGATAAATTGGATACTGAAACGTGTTCATCATCATCATCATCATCAATAGAACAAGAAGATGAAGGTAATTGTGATGGCGACCCTGTAACTCCAAGTCAATCCTGTTTATCGTTCTTTCTTGAGATTCAAAAGTGAATGACTCGCGGTAGATCTTGATTTTTTTCTTGTATGTCGGAGAACGGGGCGAAGAACAGGGGACGGATCACTGGCTGAGTGGTGCTTAGTTTGTGTGTGCCTCGTTTCTTCGACGTAACTCATAGGAGTAAAAGAAAGAGCTAAGCGGACGAAGGCTAAGCAGACGAAGGCTAAGTAAGAAGTCAAAGCTTAAGCTTAAAAAGAGAGAAGGACGGATATGGTTAGCTGTGCCTATTGGTTGGCTATGTCAAATCATATCCAAAGTACCAAAGTTAAGCATTTTTTTTTGCTGATGTGATATACTTACTACGGAAATTACTAAGATCACATATACCATCTCCATTTTCATTCTTGCTTTGGCTTTCTTAATGCACCCTTCGACATTTCTTTTTTTATTTCCCAAATGTCTCTTGTTCCCTTTTCTGATATTGGTCAGAGGAGTAAAAGTAAGAGTGAGAGAGTGAGCGAGAGATGTATTGGCACACCACATGGTAACGGTTTCAAAACCACAAAATTCAAAATTTCCACAATTTATCTCAACTAGGAAAAAAAAAAAACTGTGCCGATTTTCCTATATTACTCCACTGCCCTACAACCCTCCTCATTCTACTTACACAGCTTAGGTATCTTCTACTTCAGAAGACTTTCATACCAAGATAGAACTTTAAAACAGAAAGACACAAGAAAGTAACAGAGTTTTAAAATTTTGAATTTTATTCTCGATGTTCCACGTTCGAAAATCCTGGGCTTTTTTTTTTGCCAATTTCTAATTTAGCAAAATTGTATATGTATATCTTGTGGTGGTTATAAAATGAACGTGGCGGTGGCTTATGCTTTCTAATTTATTCCTTTGATAGATATTTAAACCGTTCTTTTCTTATCTTTTTATATATTCCTTAAACAACAATCCTTATCGATGACGTATTGACTTTTGTTTTTTTTTGTATGTTTTGTATGTTTTGCAAGGTGATGTAGGCATATGTGTGTCCGAATAACTTGGTGTCGTTGTATGCCCCACTTGATGTCGGAGAAGGGAGGCAATGAACCCCGATGGGTGATTACCGAAGAGTGAAGATTTCCTTAAACAATAAAAAGAAAGCAACAGGTTAGGCAGTCGTGCGCGAACAAGAAGAACACAAAATCAAGAAAAAAATTTAACCAGAATGTCCACCACAAGGGGGGTCTTCATTATAAGCCCGCCATCTTTGAAATATCAGTTGCTACATTATCAACATTGCATTCATATAACCATGGATACAAGAATGGAATAAAAACACGTATGGCCAAAAGTAGCAGAAAGATAAGCAACTACTGCCGACACTGGAAACATGACAGTGACGTGGCGGAGGCTGTAGGGTACATAAATTCCTAATTCAAACACAAGAGGGACAAGAAAGCAAAGAACCACAGAACCACAGAGCTATAAGCAAGAGACACAAGAAAAACAATCAGTTAGGCTTTTGCAATAATTAAAATTTTTATCTTGTTTGTCGCACAACTTAATTTTCTCTCAATCGGGAAAATTCACACAAAAAATGTCTCACTATGCCCTTTGGTTTCAAGAAAGAACTAACCATCTCTATACACTTGTTTTTTTTGTTTTCGACATTTCCTACATTTCTTACATTTAGACCTATTTCGTCATACGTCATGTCCGATATATCTATAAAAGACCTAATGTTTCCTTGTTTGAAATATTCCTAAAAAATTTTGAAAAAAAAAAGAGATGGTCTAATTCTTCTTCCGCCGATTTAGAAATCTAGCATCAAGACTTCATTTATACCCCCCTACTCATACCGCATACCCCCTTCCGGTGTCGCTTCACTTCACTTCACTTTGTTCCAAGGTTATTAATTTCTTATTCCTTCTTTCCTTTAATTAATTCTTGATACCATTCATTCATTCATTCATTCCTTTTACATCCCCCCAACCAACACTCATGAAGCTATTCCTATTATTGCTAGTCTTTTTGCAATCTTCCTCATTCACCTGTGCCACACCAGTGAATCAACCACGAGACACATGGGACGCCAATGCGGCATTTGAAACCAGTTTGAATGCCATGTGGTCTGTTTTCTATAATGCCCAAAATCAAGGCTTTGTCTTTGAAGATCCTTCATGTCCCGGTGCCACCTATAGTGATGCATCTGTGTGGGATGTGGCAGTTGCCAGTAAAGCAATTACTGATTCTGGAGATATTACACGTACCAATCAAGTTATACAAACTTTGTATCGATATCAGAACCTGCAAGGTTGGTTTGCGAGTCATCCTTATGGAACCGAAGTGTATGTTGATGACAATGCCCAAGTTCTTTGGGTGTTTTTGGATGCTTACAAGTTAACCCAGAACCAAACGTTGTTGACCACGGCTACTAATCTTATGCATTTGATCCAAACCGAATGGTCTACTTCTGGTGGGGTTACTTGGCAAGTGGGGCAAAATTACATTGCCAGTATTTCCACCACCGAAGCTGCATTGAGTGCAGTGAAATTGTATGAATACAATAATGATCCTACGTTGTTGACTTTTGCTAATAGTTGTTTAACGTGGTTGGATGAACATTTGACTGACCCCACTGATGGGTTTTATTTTGATGGGTTGGATGTGAACACTTGGGCTGTTAATAGAGGTAAATTGACCTATACTGTTGGTGTGGCCATGAGTACTTATTCCTATCTTTACAAATACAGTAACGATTTACATTATGTGTTGAGTGCAGTTAAAAAGGCATGGGCTACTTTGAATTCCGACGTGTTTTTAAGAAGCAATGGATATTGGAATAATGATTTGAGATATGTCCATTTGTTGTTTGCTGGATTTGCCGATGTCATTACCATCTGTGGACAATCGGGATATATCCCACATATCGTGAAACAAGGGTTGTTTGTTTATCAATATGATAGTATTGGTGATGGTCATTATATGGATTTCACAAGTAATGCCCTTACTTATAATAACTATGTCAGTGGTACCAATGATAGAAGTATTAGTTATCAACATGATGGTGATATGTATTGTAATGGTAATAATGGTCAATTACGAAGAAATTTACTTAGTGATGCTTCAGCTGCACAAATTTTCTATGAAATAAGTAGAGTTTTTTAAAAGACACTGTTTTATAGGGTTATTTTTTTGGATAAATTTAAGAGATCTCATAACAGATTGCCGCAAACCTCTCATTCCACAGTGAGACCTGTGTCAGGGTTGAGTGTCGTGCCCCACCTTTGTCGCACTAAAGTTTCAACAAACAAACCATTCAAAAAAAAAAAAAACCCAACCCACACAATTCAACCTCAACGCAAAACCAAACCCCCAAGGCAACACTAGACACACGGAATCTACAAATGTTAAACCCAGTAATTTTCATCGATAATCCACTTACTTTTGACTACTCCTCGTTCATTATTTCCCAATTATCCAAATTTACCAACTCTTCACAATTAGATCTCGTCATCCTAACTCCGATAAACTACGCCCATGATTTGAATTCAATCTTGTGTAAATACTATCAATTGATTCGACATCATATTGAATCTAATGGCTCCCAGTTTGATTACCGATTTGAAATTAATATTTTGTTTAACTTGACTAGGGAGAAGATTGATAAATTGTCGGATGGCTGGAATCGTGGATATGTGATTCTTGAAGAATATAATAAATTATCCGCTTCTACCCCAATTACGATAGTCGATATGACAGTTCCTCAGTCATCCATACCATCCAATAATTCCGTTCAACAACACCTGGAGAAAGAGCAAGAGGAGGGAGATGTGAAAAAGAAGTTCCAACAATTCCGGACATGTGCAGTGGGAGGCACATTCGATCATTTACACGATGGTCATAAGATTCTTCTCTCAATGAGTCTTTTCCTTTCATCTTTCAAATTAATCATTGGAATAACGGGGGAAGAATTACTCGTGAATAAGAAATTCATACAAGTCATGCAATCTTATTCGTTGCGACAATCCAGCGTGTTGAAGTTTTTAAACCTACTTCAATCCCCATCTCCATCATCCAATAATAATCACAATGATTCTGGTAACAAAACAGAGGGTAGCACGGGTAAGATTATTGAGATATATAAAATAAACGACATTTGCGGTCCGACTGGATATGTACGTGATATTGATTCATTAATAATCTCGGAAGAAACGTCATCTGGTGGTCAATTTGTTAATAAGTATAGAACCGAACATGGATTTAACGCGTTAGATATAACTTCAATAAAAGTAGTTGGTGGTGATAACAATGCAAGTTTGGAAAATTCATGGAAGGGAAAATTGAGCTCAACTGATATTAGACAACGAGAATTTGATAGATTACAGGATTCGTTACAATAATAGATAATGTATATGCTTTACTGATGAAACGTATTATTCAAGCTATATATGTGTAGATATTTATATATTATTGAATAATGAGAATGACAACAATAATAATAATAAGAATAGTGAATTAAAATATATAAAAAAATAAAAAATTATAAGCGAATGTGATGGTGATACTGCCAGGTGTTACTTTCTATCTATAACTGCAATGACTGACTTATTTGATTGAAATACCTTTATCAAATTGAGTTTGACGTTTTACTGATCGATCTGGATGATCAAGTCCTAAACTAACACGTTTATTAACTTCATCATGCAATACCAAACCGTCTTTACCATCCAAATATTGTCCATTGAAATTATTATCAGCCAATGCTAGTCTAAATTTATCAAACGCTTGTTTACCCAACCCCAATTTCTTTCTCAATCTCTCTTTGGTTTCACGAAGTTGCTCATTTGGTAACACAACAAATACAAATGGAATTCCATGACGTGCATCACCTGCTTTATAGAAATGGAATGCTGGGATAAAGTTTATTTGACTTTCAACAGCGGTGGCTGCAATAAATTCATCTCTATCAGGCTCATCTATATCTTCCACTTTAAACTCTTGTGGGAAAAGCCGTTTATACATGTCAAATTTGCATAAAAGCTCAACTTCGGTTGGGAATATTCCACAATAAATATCCAAGTCATCTGGTATAAGACTCAATGGGTAATCCGCCTTATACATATCGTTGTAAGTATGGTTTTTACCAGACCAAACAAATAAATGTGGCAAATCTTTCTTTGGAACATTCACTTTATGTAAAAGCTTAGTGACAACATCTCCAATTGTACCAAGTTTCGGAACCAAAACTTCAAACACTTGTGATTGCAACAATGTAGTTAACCAATGAATTTTCACCGCTTTCAAATTCTCATACTCCACTAAAGGAATATTAAGAATTTCGTATTCAAATTCAAATACCACAGACACAGGAACCGATCTAGGAACATACTGGGACACATAGCTACTTGACTTCAATGGGAATCTATCACCACTTGCAGATAAGGCAAAAATCCGCAAACATGCTGCATCACAACCCAATTTTGAAGCAATAGCTTTACTCAAATCTTGGAAGCTGTAACTAGTAGAAATCCAGAAATCAAAGCTTTTACTCAAATTCTTGGCACGTTGAATTTCTTCATTTGTCACTTCATTATCTTCAAGCTCGTCATCTTCATCAATATTATCTCCGTCGTTTGCAACAAAATCGGAATCTTCTTCGTCTATTTGTGCTTTAAATGGTCTGACGTTGACATGTAATCTAGTCAACAAGAATTTATAATACTCTCTCAAATCTTTAAATGTTCCTTCTTTATTCAATTCTCCAGGGTTGGCAACTTGGACAGTTATGATATCTCCATAGCTCAACTCGTGCTTGTTGAATGTCAATTCTGTATCGATTTTATCCACTTTTGATGGTGACAACTCTTCATAAAGCTCCAACTTCACATCATCTTTAAATCCAAGTAATTTCTTAATAGGATCAATAATGGTCTTGATTTCATCAGACTTGGAAACAGAAATGTGTGATAATGCTCTAATTTCTTGGGAAATCGGATCAAAATACTTGATGAAAATTGTGATATGGTTGGAGTATGGTTCAATATCCTCAAAACGCATACCTTCTCCAATGGTCGTACCCACAGACTCTATCTTGTTGAACACTTTTTCAAACATGAAGTCTTTCGGTTCAATATATTCGGCTTCCACTAATGCATTAATGTTCTTAATATCCTTGTTTAACTCTTCCACATAAAAGACCATCTCGTCATACTTTCTGTTGAAAATTTTAAAATACACATTATTGATAGTAGAAGTCTCCATACTTTTGTCAACTGGTGTATCCAATCTATTCGAATGGTTATTTCTATGGCACATCATCACTAGTCTGAAATTTTTATTATCGGGGTAATTTAAACTGTTGCCAACAGTGTCAATAAGTTCTGACACTTTGCTGTCTTTTCTAACTTTCAAAACAGTTGGGTCACATGCAGTTCCTTCTAAGTCTTCATCGTAAAACTTGTGCACGGTGCGATCCAAAGCAAGATCAAACCCAGTATGGGCATTGATGGTAGCTGTGGTAACCAATTTTGCTGTGGTGAAATACAACTCTTCCTGTCTTTCCTTTTCTAACCGTTCACGTTCTGCAATTTCAAACTCAATCTGTCTAGGAACATGTTCAGGGATAGCTGATTCTATCGACGAATCTTCAATAGGTAAAACATTGTCCAATTCAGTTTCACGATAGTAAACCAACATATAAGCCGACGTCACCCTTCTCATCAAATGCTCTTGCTGTTCAGGTCTGGTCATTTGATTTAATCGTGCTTGTGGTATATCTACAGCACCAAAATTCTCATGGAAAACTTCTTTGGGAGTGACTTTCCACACTCTATCGTCATCAAATCGTAACCATGTGTTGTCTTTGGAATTTGGTTTTATCATCGCATAATAATGTCCATTCGAGATACTTCCCTGGTGAACCAAAACGCCATGTAATTTATAATTCCAGTTCTGGTTTCTAATATCATCTGGTAAATCTTCGTCAAGGAACAGTCTTAAATCTATTCTATCTGGGAATTCATAAAAATCATCAATCTTCACTAAATCATCAACCATAAAATCATACTCAAAACGTTTCAATTGTAAATGCAAAACAGGTGGGAAGGATTCAAATACAACCCCCTTCTTGGCATCTTGGTATCCATACTCATCACCTGCTTGATATTTATTCTCGCCTTCCAACATTTCAATTTCAATGTAATTCTGGAACGATTGTTCGAGGTTCTTGAAACCTTTGACATTCAATTGGATATCCCAAAAATCTTCGACTCTGGACGACTCATATGGCACGTTGACACATTTAATGTATGATTTCATTTTACCAACGAAAATATCGTTCAATGCACCTTCAATCTTGGAACCTTTCATTGCTGTTTCTAATTTATCCATTAAAATACGATTCAATTCTTGAACATCATGTTGAGTGAATGCATCTGAAGAATCCCAACCAAACGATCTGGTCAACTCTAATGTGCCCACTGGGTCATGTGATTTGGTTAACAAATAGAAAATTCTTTGCAATGACAACGCAACATCGGAAGACTTCAGATCAGTGGGAATTTCGTATACCAACTTTCTGAATAACTTGGTCGTGAAATAACTCTGCAATAACGAATTCAAGTAACAAGTAGCACCTTGGTTGTTCAAACCAACGAACCCTGCGTTTTTCTTAGAATCATAATCAACGAATGAATGCCATAAAACTCCTGTCGAAGAATCGTCAATGACTTTCACAAACCCAGTTATATTCAATTGATTGTTTTCCAACAATGGATGAGTAGATGATTGATTTCGAGGGGTTCTTATCACACCCAATTGTCTTATTTCTATCAACGATCCAAATCCCCAATCAGTCTCGTTTTTGTTAAATCTATGATGACTTTGGCTCGGCAAATGCGCATCGGGGTGCTGTGGGTTCCAAATATCCAACCCAAACTGGGCACAGACATACCAGTCTTCATCTAGTGGCTTGCCTTCTTCATCTGCAGGAGGATGTGGTTCCATATAGATAGATGTTTGATTGTTGTGGTTATTACCACGTGGAAAAAGTAAAATATTCCATTCGAAACCTCCACATTTGAATCTTGGTGATCTTACTTTGTCTTCCTTTAGAACAGAATGCCAGTCTTTAATTTCCCAAACGTAATGAGTTTCTTCTTTTATTGGATAATCTTCCACAGGTTTCATTAGTTTTGCTGCGAGAGCATCAAATTCATTAGCTAGTGGATAGGCACGTTGGGTGGGTTTGTTTACTTGTCGTTCTCCTACTATTTGCAAATCTTCCTCTTCTTCTTCTTCTTCGTCTTCTTCTTCTTCTTCGTCATCGTAATCTTCTTCTTCTTCGAGATCCATTGTGGCTGGTTCTTGTTGCTGTGCCACTGGGTTTGATTGCTTGTCAATGACGACATAGTCTTCATCCACTTTCGTATCCGCAACTTCTTTTGCATTTAATCCATTATGATCTTTGTCTATGGCGACATTGGATGCACTGTCGATATCCATTGGTTCGTGTTGTTGATGTTGATGTGATGGTGGCTGATTTGGATGTTGTGTGTTAGTGGCGGTACTGATTGCTGCAGGATCAGAGTGATCTTGGGTCACCTGCTTTTTGGAATCCGGTAATTCATCAATGTCGACGGCGACATCAGATGGATTGTTGGTATTTGATATCATATTGTTGAAACTCCTCTTAGATCCGGGATCAATTGAATGGAGGTTTGTAGTTGGATTGTCTTGACGGTTCACTTTATCTGACTAAAAATAAAAAATAAAATACAAAGCAAAAAAAAAAAGAATGTATATAAAAACTCAGCAATAGACCCAACCAGATTGAAATTTGAAATCCTTAATAATAATAATAAAAAAAAAGTTGGACAGAAAAAAGGGGATAGGATGTGATAGGATAGGATTAGGCTGTATTCACGTGTGTGTCTAAGTAGGAGGATGAATAGTTGAATACGTGTATCAATTGAGTTGTCTAAGTAAACGTAAAACAAAAAGGAAGAACTAGTAGTATTGCTTTAGCTTTTTTGGAATTGAGTTGATATGGTATGGAATGGTATGGTAATAATTAAAGGGAAGGAGAAAGCAATTATCAGTCCTGCGAAAATGGTGTGTGATTTTTGCAAGCGGGCAATTTTAGTTCGTCAAGGGAACAGAGCAATACCAAAAATCCCATACTAATTCTTCCATAATAATATTTCGTCGTGGTTGATGGCAAGGGTGACTAAATTGCGTGTACAACAGACCAAAAAAATATTGACTACCCCTACGTCATACAAATGTATGATTCAAAACGTGATTTCAAAAAACGTGATGTATCTAACGAAAATTGTAGCTATTTTTTAATCTTCCGTATTCTCTTTGAAGCTTAAATTGACAAGGCACCATAAACACTATTATACTCGAGAACAAGGTTGTTCATGATATTGTCTTATTTTCTATTTTCCTCGTAGTTTCCTGCTCCCCGCTTTGGAAAGCAGAACGAGGACGGGTATTTCTGTATTGGGTAAATTGGCAATTTGGTGGAATTAAAATAATATGGATGTCCTTGTGTGATATTGGATAAAACCAGACGAGTCAATGAATGAAGCAACGTCTGAATACATGAAAAAAGAGCAAAGTTGCGAAAGACGAGGGAAATGCCGTTTGTATCCAGTCATTATTTGCCGCAAGGGATATCAAATGTGATAAAGAACAAAAAAAATCAAAAAAAATTGCAACCATCGGGATTATCGATTAATGTGGGAAACAATGTAACAACACATTAACCTACAAGTATTTTCTTCTTGGGACACAAAGGATATAACCACCGATCTTCCAAGAACTCAGTGATGCACCCTTGTAATTCATTTACTAAAACAACAATCTGACCAACCACGAGTTTACGGCGATAACGGGGTGGGGTCAGCGAAAACCATCAATTCAAGGGATGAAGTCGTATATTGCAGATATGCGATTCAGCCAATGAGATCTAATGAATCGGCATTACCGTTGCAATTTATATATATGCTTTTTTTTTTATACTTTTATATATTGTGTACGTATGATCTGCGATAGGGTTGAGAGAAAAAAAAATTCTATTTAATAGTTCGTGCATACAATATATAACACTAAACTCATTTCAATGCAGTTAATTTGAAATTTGTGAAAAATTTTAATTTCGATGCAATATATAATTTATCAATAATTATTATACTTCATCCCCTAAATTGGTTACACTACCGAGAACATGAGATGAGCTAGGGGGGATGAATGGAAAGGAGGAAATAGGAGAAGGGACAAAGGAGAATGTTCATACTCTTAAACGCCTTCCTTTTCTAGTAAATGTTTCAGGTTTGGCAATGTTGTAATGTGTGGACGTGGCTTCTCCTTGTTGGGTTACCAACTGGCACCAAATACACAAAATTTCTCGACCTACGGTAAAAGATTTTATTAGTTTGGCTTAGCCCCTTCGTCTGGGCGCCACGTCCAGTTTTTTTTTCTTTTGGTTGTAGAGGCGCGGAGGGGGTCTCCTCTTCGCACTGGACAAAACACCCCTTCCGAGCCGGCGAAGGGGGGAGGCCAGAAAATCTTGAGCGAATTTGCAAATTTTAACTGCTCGAACGATAAATTTTAGTTTGTGTGTGTGTATGAATTCTCGTATCACAACGAAGGGGTTATGATGTAAACGGTACATGGAATGAGGGATAAAGGAGAGAGAGAGAGAGAGAATGTGTGTGTGTTTGACGAATGCACAACATAAAACATCCGTCAAAAAAGAAATTCCAAGCCTTTGGGGCGTTGATACACGCATTGTTCACTGTTACCTTCTGCATTGGGAAATGTAATCGCTGTATAGGGAAATTAACAGCAACCACGGAACAACTGGGAACTGAAGAATCAACGACTGGTGGAGGGAGTGGGAAACAGACGGATAAACGATACCCAGAACCCTTGTCTCCAAAAGCAACAGATGGAGAGAGATTACTTAACCAACGGTTTTGAGTGTGTTGATCTATAGGAAGGGATTGGATGAAAAAAAAAAAAATCCGGAATCTGAAATCTGAAATCTGAAATGAGGAATCTAGAATCAAGTGATAAAGACTGTTGGTATTGTGTTTAGTTACTTACGCATATTTACAGTCTAACTTTTAAGAGAATCAATGGGCAACTAACTGGTGCTACATAGTGTAGAGCGTACACAAAAGTAAAGATAGTGTGTGTGTGGATAAGTAGCCTTTACGTCATGCATTGGTTAGTTAGTTAACTATTAGGGTTAAGAGAATCCATTTGTGTGTAAAAAATAAACATATAGTCGTGTAAACTGTGCAGTTATTATTGTTTTTGTGTGCATTACCGCGGTTCACGTGTTTTTTTTTTTGTTTTCTCAATTCCGTTTCAGTTAATATTTTTTTCAATTTTTCTTGGGTTGGAGTGTTTCTTGGTTCGTCTTATTTTTCCCAATTCTCGCTGTCTTTCTCTCTCTGGGATGCTGCGCGAGGTGTTGTTTTCTTTTGTTCCCATTGTTGATATTTCTCTCTGCTGCTACAAACTTGCGACAATTTTCTCTCATTCCTTGTCCTATTCCCACTCCCACTATAAAATTTTTCTGTTGTTTTTTTTTTTTTTTTAATAACCACTCTTTTTCCCTTTCTCTTTTCTTTTACCCATCAACCAAAGTTATTTCTATCAGTCCTTCCTTTTAATCCTTTAGAAAAAGCTTTATCCACTCCCTACTACGTTCATTCTTTACAACATGTTGTTCAAGTCTCTCGTTACTTTCACCGTCTTGGCCCAAGCTTTGGCCGCCCCAATGGTTCACCAACACCATCAACACAAAGAAGAAAAAAGAGCCGTAGCTGTCGTCACCAAGACCAACGTTGTCGTTGTCACCTTAGGTAACGGTGATGCTACCACCACCTTTGCTGCCCCAACTGTTTCAGTTGCTGACACCGTCAGTGTCCAATCTGAAACCCACGTTCCTCAAGTTCAACCAACCACCACTGGTGAAGCCCAAACCCAAGAAGAAACCACCCCAGCCACTTCTTCCACCTCCACCTCCGGTTCTGAATCCACCGGTGATGTTGGTACCGGTTCTGCTGGTGCCAAAGGTGTCACTTACTCTCCTTACAGTAACGACGGTGGTTGTAAATCTTCTTCCCAAATTCAAAGTGAAGTCCAAGCCTTATCTGGTTACTCCATCATCAGATTGTATGGTGTTGACTGTGACCAAGTCGCTCAAGTCTTGCAAGCTAAAACTTCCTCCCAAAAGATCTTTGCCGGTATCTTTGATGTTTCCAACATTGCTTCTGGTATTGAAACTTTGTCTTCTGCTGTCTCCTCTTACGGTTCTTGGGATGATATCTACACTGTCTCCATTGGTAACGAATTAGTTAACTCCGGTGCTGCTTCCCCATCCCAAATTGGTTCCTACATTTCTCAAGGTAGATCTGCCTTGAAAGCTGCTGGTTACTCTGGTTCCGTTGTTTCTGTTGATACTTTTATTGCTGTCATCAACAACCCTGAATTGTGTCAATACTCTGACTACATGGCTGTAAATGCTCATGCGTTCTTTGATGGACACATTGCTGCCGCTGATGCCGGTTCCTGGGTCTTGCAACAAATCCAAAGAGTCTGGACTGCTTGTGATGGTGCCAAGAACGTTTTGATCACTGAAACCGGTTGGCCACATCAAGGTGACGCCAACGGTGTTGCTGTCCCATCCAGAGCTAACCAACAATCAGCTGTCTCTTCCATCAAATCTACTTGTGGTGACTCTTCTATCATTTTCACTGCTTACGATGACTTGTGGAAGACCGATTCCGCTGCTACTTTTAACGCTGAAAAATACTGGGGTATTCTCTCTAACTAAACGTATAGATGATATATTGTCATTGTTCTTTTTAGACGTTTGAGTTTTTTTTTTTTTTACATTAAAATTTTTCTATTATATTGTTATTATTTCAATTATACCTTTTATCATTTGTTTTGAATTGTGGATTGTAGAGATCAAATATTTGGGGTTTTGTATTTTGCGTGATAGTGGTTGAAGATTGGCGATTGTTATCCTGTTATCGTTTCATTTTCCAATGTATGGATCAAATATGACAACATCATGATTGAAGATCGTCACACACACACACACACACACACACACATAGCATTACGTAACTCTCACTACCCTTTATGTTTCTCTTTTATTGTTCCACTATATACCAACTATAAACCAGGTGGTCCAAATGGATCATCATATCTCGCACCAGGAGGAGCACCACCAAAACCTCCAGGTGTATTCTGAGGTTGTCCAAACAACGGATGATGAGGATCAGGATACATACCTCCATGGCCCTGTCCTTGTCCTTGTCCTTGTTGACCCTGCTGCAACGGATCCAAATAAGGTTTCATCGTTGGATGTACACCTATTCCTGGTGGATTCAAATCATCGGACCCAATTGGCGTCACATCACTCTGACCCAACGTGTCTCTAACAGGGGCAGGAGGACTTTTAATTTCATATTCATCGTCAAATTCAGGCATATCTGATGGTCGTTTCAATTGGGGAGCATTGGTTTGTGGAGCGGCAAATATGGAATTGCCTGATTTTGATCTAGCTGCAGCTGCCGGTGGTGGGACCCAAGATGGTTGTTGATTGGAAGGGTTGTAGGGAGTTTCCGGAGTGGGCGATCTGACACTTTCGGAATCGGTATGTTCTTCAACAATAGGTCCATCATTGTCTGTATTTATAGCATGGGAAAAGATCGAACTGAGTTTTTCATCATCCACGATTAATCTAAATTTGGTATTGAATTTATCTTCCAACTCGTGGGGGATCTTGGATTCTTCAATTGGGAAATTGATGGTTTCCAAATCAAACCATTCCCAATTGATCAAAGCGTTATCCAATCTACCATCGATATTTAACAAATTGACCAACGATTGAATATCTGATATTTCCGTAAAACTTAAAAATAATATCGGTTCATCACCTCTGAATAATCTCGATTGCTTTAACTTGATTTCATCGGTGACTTGAACTAGTTTGAAGTTTTCCGAAGTTGGATATATCTTGCTCAAGTATCGCGATACCAACTCAAACGTCAATTGGAAATAATTATGAACTGTCATTATTCAACTGGACTGAGGTGTTTCTAAGGAAAATAACGGAAACTAAGATAAAGAAAGAAAAAAAAAAAAATAGCCCATGGCATATATATAGTATATTTTTTTGCTTTTCGTGATTACACCTCTCCCCGTATTTTGCCTCTCTTAGTAAGTTATTGGTTGGTACACGCTCAACACACAGAAACAACAAGAATCTGTTTTGCCTATCCTTGCTTCCTCCCTAAAAAAAATTGAGCCCTAACACCCGACTGACCCAATTTCTCATAGAAGATTCTATCACGCTCTGTACCGAACTGTGGTATGATTCATCTATACCGTATCGCTACCAATTGAACTTCTACTTTACTTGTTTTCTAAACTTCAATAGTACCTAATCTTTCTACCAAGAACCTCATGAGGTTCAATATACACGTAATTCCGGAAATCCCAAATCTTGTATAACCATCATTTTCATACCTCCGGTTGGGTTAATATGCGTGATATTGATGTCACGTGATAAAATTTATATTTTGAGCTATTGGATCATCAAGATGAATTTTCACAAACTAGTAAACTATATAACTGGATTGAGTGCTTTCCAGAAATTATACTATTGGTTTTGAAATATGCAAACAAATTTTTTGGAACCCAAGTTGGGTGATTTCTTTGTATGCAAGAAATTTTGAAAGGCGACAACAAACTAACTACAGCAGCAATAAGATTCTTATATATCCGAGGAAGGGTATGAATAAGTTCGGAGAGGTATGGACTATCCATTCTACTTTTACATCACGTTTATTAAAATATATCATTTGGTAGCGTGTTTTCTATTTAACGCATAATAAACTTTCCATCCAAATTTTCTCCAAATTAAACATATAATTATTGGAAAAACATACATCATGCAAAACAATCATCATAAATGGGCATAGCATACTTGTATGATCAATATCGTTATAGTATGAGGGGAGATCACTTAATAAAAGCGCAAACAAGTTGAGATATATCCGAATGATGCCGATGGTATCAAGGTTGGTAAAATATGGTACAAAATCAAATCATGAGAGGCGAACTCAAGACACACAAATATTATTATATCTTCACAACAGTTAGAGCATGATCAATAATTCTAGTAGATCATTTATTAAAACGCTATCCAGTATCTAATAATAGTGGTTTGATGTGTTTCTTTTTTCTTTGAACTATTGCATGGTTAAAGTACAACCATAAACGACGTGACCTAATTGGTAGAGCGCGGATGGTATGGTTGCACCCGTGATCGATTGGTTTAATTCCTCATCTCTCCACATGTACTTCTGTTCAAGAACGAATTGTTGTCTTTTGAATAGATTACTGGCGATGGTTGCCGTGTAATATTGCTGTATTTGATCATTGAACGATTGATACTTGTAGTTGAAATATTACAAGTGGTTGCAAAAAGATTATCGTCTTTACTTTGCCTTTAGGCACATAACCTATAATGAATTCCTTTGCATTATGAATGCCCTGATACAACATTAAACAAACAGGAGTGGGATTTTGGAGTATGCACACTACGAGGAACTTCACCAGTCGATAGTTCAAAAATGGCTATATATTTATAGAAACCCTGATATAGACGTACAAGGGATTTTTGTTACTCTTTCTGCCCCAGGTAGTTACCAACCACGCTAAATTTTGTTACTCGCAACTTGTTTCAAACTAGATATACTAGTCAGTTCCACAACATAAACTTCCTCCCCAACAGATTTCCAAGAGAATGTAACTCATTTACTTCTTGTCATGAAAGACGCCTCCTATATTACATTCAAGAACAATGAAATGTACTCCAACACAGCAATTGACAAAGAATGAATTACAGGGGGAGGTACAATAGTACAAAGAATAATCCCAAAGAATTTGTGGTGGTTCTAATTAGATTGCAAAATGTGGAAAAACAATTTAATTTCCAAATTTCAAGTGAATAAGGAGGCTATCAGTTTTAAAGCAGTTGGAATGTAATGCAATAAAGTCGTAGCAATTGTTTCTTTTCATTTCACTTGCCGACTAATTATGTGGTAGTGATGTCGACCAGTTGTTTGCGGTCGCTTGCAACGTTGAAGGAATATTTCTGTGGCAGTTTGAGTGAGTGGGTGAGGAGGAGGGGGAGGTGGTAGCGAAGAAGGAAAGACCGTGGTCAAGTTGAAATTTTAGTATCGGTGTTAATACCCAAATATAACAAGATAAGAATAGACGGAGGGGTAAGAGATATCATCAAGTAGGCTAAATTCCCAGGCCCCCCCCAGGTTAAGTCGCGTGTTCAATATTACTCAACCAACATTTTGTGTCTCGTCCATTGTAAATCTCTAACTAAAAGTAACAATAAGAAGGGAGTCTTTTACATTGTCTTAGCAAAAGCCAATTTAACATCCCCTTCCTTTGATCGCCTATCCCTTTGGCAAGATTAGACATTGAAAATAATAAAAGGAGAATAAATTGTTGGATATAAAAAGTATGATTAAGCTCCCGTTGATTTTTTTTGCTCTTTTCTTTTTTGTATAGGAATTACTACTCTCAACCATAGATGATCATAGTTACCACTGGGGGGCTTTTTTTTTTAAACTACCATATTCCACCGATAGTTCCCATTGACATAATATAATTTGGCTGCACATATATATATATATATCGCACGACACAATAGCCTAATAATTCCTTGATAATCAATTAGTATTTGGTGCTTGTGCTTGTGCTTGATAGACAGATAGAGATAGATACACAAGAACTAATTAGTTAAAGTACACTACCACAAAGAGCAAAGTTCTTTTTCTTTTTTTCCCCTTGGGCAAAAAAAAAAGTTAAGAAAATTAAAAAGGCAAAATCTTTAATTAAGCAAGACAACAAAACAACACTACCACAGCACAACAGCAAAAAATAAAAAAAAAAATTTTAATTTAATTTACCAAACAACATTATCAACAACCTTCCGATTACTACTATAGCAACCTACCACCACTCTTCCCATTACTCCCCACCCACACTACCACATTACCCATTCATATACACACTACATCCCACACATACACCTACTACTACTACTACTACAAGTACAACTGTAACCACACGCTACTTCCTGCTATGACTACCACCGTTCCTTTGATCTACTCATTTCCAGAATTTTTAGGGGTTGCCGATGCTGTGGCAGATCACATCATCACCGCCCAGAATCAAACCCTTTACAACACCACCGATCTCCAACAAATTGAGTTAATCAAAAAGGGCCAATTGAACACCCCGATACACAGCCCAAGACACAGCCAAAGTGGAGTGGACTTGGCCCCTGCGCTCAAGGCCATGACCAATTCGCCCCTCCCAAGAAACGGATCCTCCCCTGCCGTCAACATCAATAACAACAACGGAATAAATAACTCCTCCTCTTCCGGTAAACCAAAGAAGGAAAAAAAGATCCACAAGAAACAAGAAGTTAGATTCAAAATCGCCATCTCCGGGGGTTCATTAATCAAAATTTTGCATCAAGGTTTACTCCCAAGACAAGATTCCATTGAATGGGATAGATGGGATATCTATTTTGCTGATGAGAGATTGGTACCGTTTGACAGTCCCGACTCCAACTACGGTCAAGCCAAGAGGGAAATTTTCAATTTGATCGAAGGAGATAAAAAGCCAAATATTTTCCACGTCGATGAATCATTAATAGATGATCCTCAAGATGCTGCCGATGATTACGAAAAACAATTGATCAACAATTTTGCTAAGAAAGATTCCGTCAAATTGCCATTATTTGATTTATTATTATTGGGTTGTGCTCCAGACGGTCATATTGCCTCCTTGTTCCCTAACCATGGTGAACAATTGCGTGAAAAATTGGCTTGGGTTTTACCTGTTACTAATGCTCCTCTGGGACCAGAAAATAGAATCACCTTGTCCATTCCTATAATTCTTCACTCCAGTAGAGTAAGTTTTGTTGTTGAAGGTTTAACCAAGGCTCCAATTATTAAGATTATTATGGAAAGGCCAGAAAAGGGTTTGCCAAGTTCCATTGTTAATGAAGGTGCTGCTGGTAAAGTCACTTGGTTTGTTGATGATGATGCATTAAATGATCTTTATGAGAAAAAGGTGAAAAAATATGTATTTACTTATAAATAGGTTTTTTTTTTTTATTCTATCTCTTTTTATTTGTTTATTATTGTTTTAATTATACATGTCACATTAATTTTCAATACGCCCTCAGTATACATTTGCATCTCCACTGGTAATACTTGAAAAATTGTAGCAAACTAACTACACCTGGATAGCAAACCAGGACGTGGTTTATCTGCCTCGAGAGCAAATCATTCGTTCGATCTTGCCTCGGGGATGGCAAATATTCAGACAATTAGTCATTTGTTACCAATTCCAACAATACATCATATTCTATTAATCATTTGCTAGTTGTTCTTCCTTCAATCCAAATTCACTCACTATCCTTTGGTGGTATACCCGGCCTCTTTCTCGTGTCTCAGTTTGGCCCCACGATCTCTAATTCCGACACCTTCGCGACACGGCCATCAAAAAGAAAAAAAGACAAAGACAAAAACATGAAATATAAACATAAGCTTGCAACACCACTATACCACATTCATCTCCTACCAACATGACAGATAAATCCTTAGACACAAGAACTACATCCATTCTAACAGAGCATTTTGGATTTGCCCCCTTGATATTAATCGACGATATCATCAATGCAGTAAACGAGATCATGTACAAGGGAACAGAAGCTATCGAAGCATATTTAAAAGAACAAAAAGACGTTAAAACAACCGGCATATTCACAAAGGTCACCATTGATGAGATTGAACAAGGGGTGGGGAAATTAGAAACCTTATTGGAATTCACGGTAGATTCGTATTTTGATAAATTTGAATTATACTGTTTTAGAAACGTGTTGAACATACCTCGGGACTTAATTCCTTATGTGGTGCTAAATCATCAACAAGGTATAGAGTTTGGCAAGGAGAAGATCAAGGAGAAAGTTGAATTGGATAAGAAGATAGATAATTTGAGAAGGAAGATTGAATTGGAGTTGACATTGAGGAAAATATTAAAAGTGAATATTTTCAAGATTAATAAGATTTATGAAGTTTTGAAAGATCTTGAGTCCAAATTTAAAGTGTTTGAGAATATGGAAATGAACCAAGAGAAGTTGAAGAAATTACAGCCCATTGATGAAACTATGTATTTCATAAATATGGAGATCAGGAATTTGACCAGACAGATCGAAACTTTGTCAAGCAGACTAGATTCCAATTTGGAGAACCATAAATTTGTTACAACTTTTAGGGATAGTTTTATTAATAGAAAGACACAACGAGTGTTGGAAGAGAGTGGCATACTACAGAAGTCAGGAGATAGTGATCAGCACGGAGAAGGCACGTCAGAAAAAGTCGGTCTAGAGTAAAACAATTATAGAATTCCAAATATAAATATAAACACGCATACACACACACACACACACAAACCTCCTGGTTACCTTACAAAGATTCTAATTTAAGAACTTCAAATTTTCTTTGAGCTTCTTCTAAAGTAAAATCAGCTTCAGCTTGATGCCATCTTTCATGCAATCTACCATAAAGCAACACCAATTTCGGTTCTTCCGAGTCGGTATCATTGACATTTTTCTTACCGAACAATCTTGCCTTCTCTTCATTCCAAGCATTGAAGTCGATTTTTTCCCATTCTTTAGGTTTTGTAATTCCCAATTTTTTCAATTTGGGGGAATTCAAAGGTTCAGGATCCAAAATACTTGTCTTGATAGGCTTGCTGAAATAAATCAACACCAAACGACGGAACTCCTTTTGATCTTCTGGTGGTCCCACAACTCTATGAATCGAAGATTTGAAATATCCTCCAGTGATAAATTCCATAGCGTCTCCAATATTAACAACAAGGGCATTTGGAGTATGGCCAACATAACTCCATTCCCCAGTATAATAGTCTCTGATTTGTAATGATAAAATCGGTTGACTGGTGATGAACGTGAACCCCCCACTGTCGGAATGGCCTCTCAACCAAGTGTTTTCCACTTTTTTGGAATCTTCAGGATCCATACCTTCATACAACATGAATCTACCAGCACCTCCAGCGGAATTCTTGATATCACCTTCAGTGACTTTGAAATAATTCTCATAGAGGAATCCTTCAGGAAGTTCCAAGACAAGATCACATAAATTGGCCAATTTTTTCAACACTTGATTATGCAAAAAACGATAATATTCAGCAACTTCATCCAAATGGTCTTTAACAACATCAGGATAATTGTTTTTTTCAAGATCGAAAAAACGTGATTGTTGCATATGATTGAAGTTATAATGAGTGATGGAATCTTCCACACCACCTCTCATGGACCAATATCCCTTTGGTTTGAACCCACTACCTCTTTCAGCACCAGCAGAGACCGTCCTATCTTCAAGATCGGATTTCAAAGCACCTGCCAAATACTTTTTTTGTTCTTCAAATGGGGTTTCCAAAATTCCCTGTGCCAATGATTTGAGGAATTCTAATTTTGATTCCGGGAATCCATGGTTGATAACTGTGATGAATCCATAAGTGGATAAAGATTTTTCAATTTGGGTGGCTAATTCTTTACGAACAGATAAATGTTCTGGTCCGTCTTTGTATAAAGATAAATTAATAGCTTCCAATTCAATTGGCTTCAATGATGATTGGGATAATGGAGCTTCAACAAATGGTCTCAAGGTGTACTTACTAGTAGCGACTGGCATGATCGGTGATAATTGTTGATTGATCTTCTGTTATACTAAATTTTCTATTTTAGTTTTTAGTGAATTCAAGGGATGGTATTTATAGTTTGTAATTTATTTTTTTTAGACCGATCCGTTATTGTGTTAGCCTGGGGTAATACATAGCACAGCATGATATGATATGATTTGATTTGATTTGATTCCGCAATAATACTGTGGATTCTTTAGCGCGAGCGCCCTTATTATTGCAGCCACAATTTTTTTTTTGGCACTGTTGCGTGTTTGCAGCTGAACTCATCAAGCACCGGGGTTCTTACATTGCATTCAATAATACCAAAGCTAGGCACCAAAAATAAAAATCATACCACCAAAATTTATATGCCCAGTTCGGGATTGAGAGATTTAATAAGATCATGTCAACTTAGGTTGATGTGATTTTGCTTTTGTATTGTTGTAACTGTGGCTGAGTTCCTGTCTATGTACAAGCTAAATTGCTCACTGTATACTTAACTAAAAGTTCTCTTGTAATACATTTTTTAATCTACTTTCAAATTCTTCCTTGGATTCACCGGCTCTCCATCTCAACCCATAAGCAGGATGATTTGGTTTCAAGAAAGTCTCACCAACTCCGAAAACGTTTTCTCTAAATGTCAATCCTTCCTTTGGATAGTCCTTTTGTGCATATCCTCTTCGTTGGAGTACCGGGATAACATATTCAACCAAATCTTCAAATGCACCCGGGGTGATAGTATAGATGAAATTGTAACCATCTACACCAGAAACTTCGTGCCAATGAATCAATTCATCGGCCACTTCTTCAGGATCCCCAACAAGTAATACCCCTGTACCCAATTCAAATCTTTCAGCAACCAATGCTCTGGTTTTCCTTAAATTTGGTGGATCTCCAGGCAACGGTGTTGTCCAATATTCGGTTGAACTCTTGACTGCATTGCTGTCAAATTTTTCAAATTCTTCATCCCATCCATATTTATCAAGGTCAATACCTGTCCAACCACCAAATAATGCTTGGGTACCTTCTTTATCGGCATATTGTCTATAGTCATTATATTTAGCCACTGCTTCTTCATGGGTGGGTGCAACTATAACATTCATCATTTGGACAATCTTAACGTCTTCTGAGTTTCTTCCAGCTTCTTTGACCGCAGTTCTCAATTTATCCACAGCATGCTTCAACCCCAACGGGGTAAACCCACGAACAAACACAGCCTCAGCATTTTTGGCAGCATATTCAGTTCCTCTTTTGGAAGCTCCTGCTTGCAAGATAAATGGCATTCTTTGTGGACTTGGTTCAGTAATGCATGGACCTGGAACAGTGAAGTATTTCCCTTCAAAATTGATCTCTCTAATTTTGTCTGGATTGGTGAAAACTCCATTTTTCAATTCCACAGCATCATCAGCCCAAGAAGATAACAATAGCTGATAAACAACTTCCAAATATTCCTGAGCCCTATCATATCTTTCACCATGTGGCGTCAAACCAGCACCGTTTAACAAATTCCTTGCGGCAGAGTCCAAATAAGAACTAACGATATTCCAACCTACTCTACCATTCGTCAAATGATCCAACGTAGCCAATCGTCTAGCAAAATGATAGGGTGCTTCACTGATTGTACTTGAAGTAACGGCAAAGGATAAGTTCTTGGTAACGGCTGCCATGGCAGCGATGACGGCATGAGGATCATTCACGGGCCATTGTGCAGAACTTCTGGCAACAGCATCTAAATTACGTGGACCTTTATAAACATCGTATCCTCCCAATACATCGGCAATGAACAATGCGTTGAATTTCCCCTTTTCTAATAATTTGGCCAAATAAGTCCAATATTCAATCTTATTGTAATTACGTGACTTGTCTTCAGGATGTTGCCATAATCCTGGGGCTTGAAGCGAGGGACACATCATGTCAAATGCATTGAGAATGAGATGTTTTGGTTGCTTCTTGGTATCCGAAGATAAAGAAGAGTTCACCTTTTGTCGTTTGTTTGATGATGCAGTCATGATACACTAGTAAGGATACACAGTTGTATGGTATAAGAAGTAGAATCAAGGGGGATTTGAAAAAAAAACACACACACACACACACACAGAAGATAATAGCTGAAAAGTGTAATTTATAATGTATCATATTCCATTCATTTTTTTTCCCCCATTCATTTCAATTGATCCATAATTACAATAGGAATCACGAAACTGTGATAACCAAATTGCAAATTAAAAGTATAACTCGGTGTTTCGGCTGGTCGGTTGGTATATATTCTTGCCCTGATCCCTAGATTGCAAAATTGCAAAAATTGTGGCGTCGTGCAGACACACCAATGAAAAAAGAAAAGTAAACACAAAAAAAAAAAGAAGAATCGGAAAGGAAAAAACGCGGGTCGTATCACCGGACTTATCGCTTTCGATCCCGACTACCCCAAAACCAACAGGGCTACCAATGGTACTGTAACCAGCTATCGGGGTTTGATTGGGGTTGGCCCTAGACTACGTTGGTAGATTAACATTATGTGGTTGTTTAACTATATATATATATAAGTTAATTGATTTACAAGTCTTTCAGTTGTGTAGCAAAATATTTCTGGATTGGGATATAAAACTGGATTTGTTAAATCCGGGGGGAAAGAATGATGATTATGTAATTAGACGTATATTTTTTTTTTTCTTGTTCCTTTCTGGCAATTGTTTTCTTATTGCAACCAAAACAAGATGTCCACAGAGTATGTTGCAGAATCAATCAATCAATCAATAATTTTTCTAAGCCCATTGATACTAACGTTATTTATTAATTAAAAGAAAGCCAAGTTTAAAACGACAGAAACTACGTTCCAAGTTGCAATTTGTAAACCCATTCCAGCCATTCCAGAATTTACCGCCCATTCATCAATCTTCCATCCCCAGAATCCCTCCTATCTTAGCCCAGAGTATAATTGAATTCGTTGACTCTCAAGAACTTCATACAAGTCCCACTAGAGTATCACCTGTAAAACGTAGACGAAAACAACAACTGCTTATTCGTAAAAGTTCCTCAAAAAAGAAACCTCCTGTAGTTCATCTCAGTGAAGACGAAGAAGAAGAGAACAATAATGAAAGTAAAATTCTTAACAATTGTAGTTCAACCAGTGACGAAGCCGAGGAAGTTCACTTATCTTATAACAAATCCAACATGCCAAAATATGTGGGTCAATTCATGAATGTGTATGTCGATAAACGATTAAAAAGAAAATGTAAAACTTGTTGTGCCGTTTACACGGACTTAAAAGGATTTAACCGGCATTATGAAAGTAAACATTTGTGAACTATTTCCCCTTGTGTAATGGTTACTGGTGTTGGCAATAGGAGCAACCCCATGAAGTGGCTGTTTGACTGGCCGCAATAATCAGAAAGGTAAAAATAGCTCTGCACTTCAGCCTGTTTTGCATTTAAGCTATTTATGGCATTGATATTGCTAATGTGTAGATATGACTCTGAAGTTTATTATTGTTTTGTGTAATAGATAACTCGTCTCGTTAAACAACTAGTGTTCTCCCGCTCCGCTTTAGTTCCATTTCAGAGCCGTCCCACAATGTGGAAGACTCGCATATCCGGTATCTGAGTTTTTTCTCTCAATCCCCGATCAACAATAAACCAGATGATTTTTAACCCGTCTCTAATGATGGATGTCCTGCTTTTAAAGTATTCTATTAATGATTGATATCGGTGGGAAACGTAGAGGAATCGAGTGAGGAGATGAGATGAGACGGATAATGGACGGGTGGTAAATTTTCCTTCCGTCTGCAAGTAGTGGCGGTAATGCCCTTTTTTTTTTGTTGCCGTAAGGCGCAACGAATTGGGAGGAGACTGCAATTTTGTGTTTTCTTGCTACGGCGATAATTTGTTAAATCCGTCCAGATGGCGGGAAAAAAGAAGCAATGGTACAACGGACATATGAAATTATCTGCAATATATAAATGAGACTGCAGATCATTGAAAAATAAAAAAAAAAATTACCACCTTAAAGAATTTCCTAATATTTCACCACACTTTATACCCCCATCCCTCCGTTTAACTAATTATAATACTGTCTAGCTATGGGTGCCGAGAAATCACCTAACCAACTTGAGAACCAAGATGGTTTACAGCGACAGAAGAGGATGTTAAGTTTCTTATTATCGAAGAATGTCCCTGCGATTCCAACCGAGGACGAAAGGAGACCATACCCTTCCAAGAGTTCCAATATATTCTACCAAATATTCTTCTGGTGGCTATCTCCGGTCATGAAAACGGGATACAAGAGAACCTTACAACCAGAAGATTTGTTTTACTTGACAGATGACATCAAAGTTCAGACCATGGCTGACAAATTCTATGGATATATGACTACAGATATCGAAAAGGACAGACAGAAACATATAGCGGCGAAATGCAAGGAGAGAGGCGAAACCGTGGAGAATTCGTCGGTGCCGCGGGAAGATGACTTGGTTGATTTTGAATTGTCGAAATTCACAACCGTTTGGGCACTAGCAAAAACTTTTAAATGGCAATATATGTGGGCCTGTGTATGTTTAGCGTTGAGTAATGCAGGTCAAACCACATTACCGTTATTGTCAAGGAAATTAATTGCCTACGTTGAAGCCAAGGCCATGAACCAGGAACCTGGTATTGGCAAAGGTATCGGATATTCATTTGGTGCAGCTATTCTTGTCTTTGTGGTTGGTGTTCTTATTAATCATTTCTTTTACCGTTCGATGCTTACCGGTGCTCAAGCCAAGGCTGTTTTGACCAAAGCTCTTCTAGATAAATCATTCAAATTAGATGCGCAAGCAAGACACAAGTATCCCTCTGGGAAAATTACGTCGATGTTGGGTACTGATTTAGCAAGAATTGATTTTGCCCTTGGGTTCCAACCATTTTTAATTGTTTTCCCTATTCCTATCGCCATTTCCATTGGTATCTTAATTGACAATATCGGTGCTGTCTCATTAATCGGTGTGGCTATATTGTTGGTGTTCATGGTTGGTATTGCATTTTCAACAGGTAAATTGTTTGCTTATAGAAAGAAAGCAAATTTCTTCACTGATGCCCGTGTGAATTATATAAAAGAAGTGTTGAACAATTTGAAGGTTATCAAGTTTTATTCCTGGGAACCCCCATACCATGAAAACATATCCGATGTGCGTCGAAAAGAAATGAGAATCATTTACCGTATGCAAGTCTTGAGAAATATCGTTACCTCCTTCGCCATGTCCTTGACATTGTTTGCTTCCATGACCTCGTTCTTGGTTTTGTACGCTACTTCATCCCATGGTAGAGATCCAGCTTCGATTTTTTCTTCACTTTCCTTGTATAACACGTTGACTCAACAAGTTTTCCTTTTGCCAATGGCATTGGCCAGTGGTGCTGATGCCTTCATGGGTATCTCACGTGTTGGTTCGTTTATGGCTCAAGGAGAAATTAACGAAGCTGATAATGCCGTCGAAGCTGCTCCGGAAAAGCAAGAAGAGATGGATAAAGAAGGTGTAGCCGTTGAACTTGATCATGCAGATTTTGAATGGGACGTATTTGCTCCTGATGAAGAAGAACAAGAAAATGAAAAGCGATTAACGGAACTGAAAAATGAAAAAGATGGAGAAGAACATGCTAACCATGATAAGAAACACACAGCTGTTACAAGTGCTCATGAGATGTATGATGAGAAATCCTCATCCAAAGAACATGATTCGTCTAGTGCCACAAGTGTTGAAGAAGAAGTTGTATTTAATGGATTGAAGAATATTAACTATAAGATCAAAAAGGGTGAATTCGTTGTCATCACTGGTTTAATTGGTTCTGGTAAGTCTTCGTTGCTTAGTGCTATGTCTGGTTTCATGAAACGTACTTCTGGTTCAGTCAACGTTAATGGATCATTATTATTGTGTGGACAACCTTGGGTGCAAAACTCCACCGTGAAGGACAATATATTATTTGGACAACCATTTGATGAAGACAAGTATAACAAAGTCATCTATGCCTGTGCTTTGGAAGCTGATTTGGAAATTTTACCAGCTGGTGACAGAACCGAAATTGGTGAACGTGGTATCACTTTGAGTGGTGGCCAAAAGGCAAGAATCAATTTAGCACGTGCGGTTTATGCTGAAAGTGAAATTATTCTTTTAGACGATGTTCTTTCTGCGGTTGATGCCAGAGTCGGTAAACATATTGTTGAACATTGTATCTTGGGATTATTGAAAGAAAATACCAGAATCCTTGCAACGCATCAGTTGTCTTTGATTGGTGCAGCCGATAGAGTTATTTTCCTTAACGGTGATGGATCTGCGCAAGTTGGTACTCTTGACGAATTGTATGCATCGAATGATAATTTCAAGAATCTTATGAGTCACACAACTAAGGAAGGCGAAGAAGAAGAAGACGAAGAAGAGAAGGAGGATGATATTGATGCCGAAGGTTCTACTGAAGTCGAAGAGCAAGATTATGAAATTGTTGACGAAGAGAGGAAACTTATCCAAAGACAAATTACACAACGTACGGTACCTGAAGATGAAGAAGAACGTCACCGTGAATTCAACATTGATGATAAAGCGTCTGGTAGGTTGATCGATGAAGAAGAACGTGCAGTCAATGCCATCAGTTTGAATGTGTATAAAGAATATATCACTTTGGGATCCGGTAAGTATACCCCATATGCCGTTGTGCCAGTCTTGCTTTTCTTTATCGTATTGGCCACTTTCTGTCAAATTTTCACAAACACTTGGTTATCTTTCTGGACCGGCCATAAATTCGATCAACCAGACAGAATCTATATTGGGATTTATATCATGTTCACCTTTTTGTCATTCATTCTTTTGACATGTGAGTTTATTATTTTGGTCTACATTACAAACACTGCATCAGTAATGTTAAATGTTATGGCTATCAAAAGAGTTTTACATGCACCAATGTCATTCATGGATACCACTCCTATGGGTAGAATTTTGAATCGTTTCACCAAGGATACTGATACTTTAGATAATGAAATTGGTGACCAAATGAGATTCCTTATGTTTACATTGGCAAACATTATTGGGGTTTTGATTTTGTGTGTTGTCTACCTTCCGTGGTTTGCCATTGCTATTCCATTTTTGGGTATTATATTTGTTAGTATTGCCAATTACTACCAAGCTTCTGCTAGAGAAATCAAACGTCTTGAAGCTATTCAAAGATCGTTTGTCTATAACAATTTCAATGAAACTTTAAGTGGTATGAGTACCATTAAAGCATATAAGGCAACTAATAGATTCTTGGAGAAGAACAATTACTTGATAGATAAAATGAATGAAGCCTACTATGTCACCATTGCTAATCAACGTTGGTTGGCTATTCATATGGATTTCCTCGCTTGTTTGTTTGCCTTGTTAATTGCATTGCTTTGTGTTAATCGTGTTTTCAATATCAGTGCATCATCAGTGGGGTTGATTGTTTCCTATGTGTTCCAGATTGCTGGTCAATTATCCATGTTGATTAGAACGTTCACGCAAGTTGAAAATGAAATGAACTCAGCTGAAAGATTGCATAGTTATGCTACCAATTTACCTGAAGAAGCTCCTTATTTGATAACTGAAAACACACCACCACCAACTTGGCCAGATAAGGGTGTCATTGATTTTGAATCGGCTTCATTGGCTTATAGACCAGGGTTACCATTGGTTTTGAAAAATGTTACATTTGAAACTAAACCAATGGAAAAAATCGGTATTTGTGGAAGAACTGGTGCTGGTAAATCTTCTATCATGACGGCATTGTACCGATTAGCTGAATTACAATCTGGTAAAATTGTTATTGATGGCATTGATATTTCCACGTTAGGTTTGAAAGATTTACGTTCCAAATTATCAATTATCCCACAAGATCCAGTATTGTTCCGAGGTACTATTAGAAAGAATTTAGATCCATTCCATGAACATCCCGATGATAAACTTTGGGATGCATTAAGACGTACTGGGTTGATTGAAGAATCAAGATTGGAAGCAGTGAAAAGACAAGTTCCACCAGAAACTTACCCAACCACCGATACTACCACCACTAATAGCAGCACGAATGATAGTTCTACAGATATAATATTGCATAAGTTCCATTTGGATCAAACAGTAGAAGATGAAGGTTCGAATTTTTCCTTGGGCGAAAGACAATTGATTGCATTTGCAAGAGCATTGGTTAGGGATTCCAAAATCTTGATTCTCGATGAAGCAACTTCCAGTGTTGATTATGAAACCGATGCCAAAATCCAACGTACAATTATTAAAGAATTCAAAGATTGTACCATATTATGTATTGCCCATCGTTTGAAAACAATTATCAATTATGATAGAATTTTGGTTTTGGATAAGGGAGAAATTAAAGAATTTGACACGCCTTGGAATTTGTTCAATTTGCAAAACAGTATTTTCCAACAAATGTGTGTTCGTTCCAATATCACCGAACAGGATTTCAAAGAAACAGTTGCGTTTTAATTGAATTGGGTTTTGTAGATTATTTTAAGTATTTATTTTTGAGTTTAATATATTTGATAGATTATTGAAACGTGGTTTCCTGAGCCAAAATATCAAACAGTAGATGGATTATCACTTTTGGTGTTATTGCAACTAAGACGACATCTCTCATCTGGAATTATACGCTCTGTGTTATTATATTCCACGTTTTTTTTAAAAAAAAGATGGCAATACCTGAAGTACTATCACCCAGTTGCAAGGTCGTGTTACACCCAGAAAAATATAAACTTCCTAGAACAGTATCAAATGTTGCTACTATTAATAGCAACAATTATTATCCTTGGATTGCGTAGAGAAAGTTTGACAATACAATCATCAACGAACAATTTATAATGTAATCAGAATAGTCATTAACTAAACCAATGTGGGGACGAAGATCAAACGTTCTTCTAAAAAATAATAAAAAGCAATAATAAATTGGTTGTAATTACATCAGACTTTACTTATCTGGGAATTGTTCGTTGACAACACAATGACATAAAGAGACGAGCGGTTCAAAAATGATAATAGTAACTAAAAATATAACAAGAAAGTCCAACAAATTAATCCAAATGGAGTTAATGTAGTCAAAATGTGCTCCCCCAAGAATCAATACATCAATTATAATCACTCTTTTTTGTAATAGTAGCTTCTTCTTGATTAGTCCGGAAAACATTTTCCGATGAATGGTCTGTTACATTTTTGTTTCTCATTTACTACTGAGATGGTGAATATGGTTGTCACTACGATTTCGTTACTCGTCTGCTACCGATATCATTCCATCTGCCACAATGTACTATATCTGACGTTTTAACATCTAAGAATATGCATCTGAACATATTTATTTATGTTCCGAAATATATATCTTCAGAAACTCATTAACATATTTCTGAAAAATATTTGCGCGATGTAACTAGAAAGGGAATGTGACTGGTTTATAAGATCTGCTTGAGACGAATTCCCTAGTCTCGTTTCCTGTCTTTAATGATTACTATCTTTATTATGTCCGTATACCTTTCTATGTTGTATGCTCTTAAACTTCAAGTAAGGGAGATGAACCCTTGTTGGAGAATTCGAAGTGCTGGGTTGCCATTTCAAGATGTTTATTTGTGCCATGTTTCAGATCTTGTGTAAAACCCTGGTGGCTTGGCAATTTTCCCAGATTAGGTCTTTATCTTGTAAGGTCCGTTCTCATGACTTGAATAATAAATTATATTCTCTACAAACCTATTCTTTTTTTTCACAGTCAATAAGTTTTGATAATATTTATCTATTTTAAGAATAAACCAAATATGGGTTTGTTTGAGGCCCTGGTAAGTTTCACATTTGGAGACGAGTGACACGAAGCAAAATTACACACCAGTGAAAGATCCATTATTTTTTTTGGTATCTTTATCTCCGCATAAGTATAAAAGATGACCTAATTAAGTAATTGTTATCTTTTGAGATCTTGTGGTGTGGCGTTTCAAGGAGTTGCTATTATTCTTTGAACTTTGTCCTAGCTTACAAGTATAGCTGTCGGAATTAGCTAAACTGTTTTGATATATTAAAAAAAAACCTATTTTATTATGTCCTTATGTGGGGAAGAACTTAAGAGATTTATTCAATTTATCCAATAGTCCTGTTTGTCTACATTGCAACTCAGCCAACTTGTTTTCTATAACGGGAAATGGAACTCATGTTCATGTTGCAAAGGACAGCGTCCAATATTTTTTTCCGTTCTCATTTATTTTTTGCACCCAATCACATTCCCAACATAAGGAACCAAAATTCTTCTTAGTTTTCCACAGCATCATATTGTCAAGTGGAAAGAAAAGCTCATATTAGAATTTATGCAGATATCAACACCAATGTGGTGAGACCTCCTGCGTAAGGTCATCGCTTTGGACCTCACCAATCATGCATGTAAATGCAGTAGATCGATGAAGTTTACCACATAAATAATATTTTTTTAACACCGATTTCTGAAAAAAATATTAACGACACCCTTTTTTAGGGGTTCTTTGTTTATAGATAAAAAATAATTTAACTTTATCGTTATTCAGGAAATTAATACAAAAGCAAAGGTACAACGTTGTACAAAATAGAATAATCACAAGATAAAAATTGACACGAAACGTGAGTTCATCTGCAATGACAATGAACGATGCAATCGTATGCGCTTAAGTTTTCCTTGTAACCATGTCCGTTTCTAGAAGTAAAATTAAATATGTACAACAATAGGCACAACGAAATACTGAAACAACAAGGGGGGGATTTATGATTAAAATTAGAAACATCAAAATTTACGATTTATACCAGGATCAATTATAATAGTTTTCTCCAAAATGCCATTCAGCACAAAACTCCTATATATTTTGAAATGTTTATTTTAATGAAGCTACCCTTTTCAGTACTTATGTTCGTTAGTTTTGTTTTCTGAGAGAATAACGAATTTGTGGTAGAGAGACTTTTCAAGAATTTGTATGACGGACATGTATCATTCCATCGATAATAAAAACTCCCTAAACGTCATAAGTAATTAAAAGAATAAAAAAGTGGTTGGTTTAGACGAAAGAGCTTATTGAGGTTCGGTTTCAGCTGCATGTATTAGATCATATTCTAATCTAACCAAAAAAATTTAGAATTGATTAGCCGGAAACATGATAGAGTTAAGCAACTTTACTAGAGTCTCCAAGAGTCAACTCTTTTCTATAGCCAACTATAATATACAATCATTTAATTTTTTAAAATAGAACATTGCCAATTTAGGAAAGGAGCAGTTTGCACAAGATATCGAATGAATTACCTCCTGTCACCTTTATGTTCCTATAATCTGAGGATAGAATGTAGAGATATATTATATAAAGGAATGCATCCGATACAATACTATTCCCAAAATGGGAAGACGACGATGATGGAAAAAGGACGTCTTTTTTTAGAAACAATTAATTTATATTCATCTTACGGGTTGTTCGCACATCGCATCTCCGCTTTCTATACAGGTTCCCCATCTGGGGTGTGCAAAAGTGTGCCAAGACCGCTTTGATACACCATGCACTGTCTGTTACTGTGTTAAAAAAGTTTAAGCGCAAGATCCATCTAACGTCACAACTCAAAAAATATATTTAAAACATGTAGGTAAAAAGGAGGGTTCTCATCCCTGAAGTATTTTACTAAATTGATGTAGGCACTCAGGGACAACGAAATTCAAGGAGGTTGTGCATGATAAACCTGGCAATAAAATGTGACCATGAAGTCATGGTGAATGAACACTTGAGGACAAACTGGCGCTTGGGAAATAGTACAAGAAATTGTAGAGACCGGCCAATTACCTCCTCAATTACCTAGCAGTATTTTTCAATTAGTCACGTTCCATGGAAAGAAATTGTGGAATAATCTGATACGGGGAATATTAACTTGTTGACTAGCTACATATGTTATATTGTATTTATCTTGATTGTTTTGGTAAGCATTTCTCGTTTTGCGATAATTTTTTAATCATTTAGTTCCTTTCCCCATTCAAAAATAATTTGCTTCAATATTCGAAGAATGGAACACAGGTCTTTAAAACAAATTCATTAAACAATATTGCTTCTGATTAATTGGAAATTTTTTTCTAGTCTTTTTTAGTTAATTGGCACTTTGTCTTTGCCAGACTTGTTTTATAATAATATTATATGTTGGTTTTTTTAGCTGAGCACCCTCAAAGTTGGTCCTACTTGGTTTTGCAGATTTCAACCATTGTAGAGATGGCAAAAAAATACCGAGTTCCTAATACTGCAAAACAAAGGTAAGATATGAAGAAAGTTCCTATTAAATCGGGCTAGTCCGTATACATTTGATTGGTTTCACAAGCTAATGTCGGTCTTAATGAGCCCAGACTGTTTATTTTTCTGCTGGCAGAGAATTTTGCAGCTCAAATTTTATTTCTAAAAAAAAGTCATTGTAGATATTGGTTCCACAAAAAATGCTTTAGCCAACTTAACTCCGTCGTTCAGTTATGACATTGAAAATATTACAAATACAAATGGATATGGACGTTTTGGAGTTATGAATTTCAATTTCTGAGATTTGTTATATTCTATCAACCACATTTTCCTCAGTAGATTCGATCGTCAAAGATGCTATTTTCCCCAGGAAGGATCTTGATAACAATATGGTTACTATTAAATTACGCTCTTTCGAAAGAGATTACAGGTGAACTAATCGACAGAGGCATAGTCGACTTAAGTTTTGGTGACGTTGTTATCAAATCAGGTGGGTCATGGTCCATCATCAACAATTTCATCTCCTTGTTTGTTGGGCACTTAGAGGTTGAGTCCGATGGTGCTTTGTACATTACCCTGACATCCCCATTGATTGGTCTTGAAGTTGTGTTGACTTCTCTTCTTAACAGAATTGAAAACAATGGTATTATTTCTTTTGACTCCCGTAGATCATTGGCTATGTCTACTTACAACTTAATTGGCTTCTCATTCACAAACAATGGTGAAATGTACTTTGGCTCATCCGGTGTCGTTTTGGGAACTACTGCTTTGACTGCAGCTCGATGGGTCAATACTGGTTTAATAGTGTTTTACCAAAACCAAAGAAATAATGGTAATGTTTTCTTAGGTACTCCTTTGGGTACTATTAGAAATGAGGGCCAAATTTGTTTAATCAACCTGGTTTACAGACAAACGACGGGAATAGATGGTCATGGTTGCATCACTGCAAACGCAGACTCTACCATCTACGTTTCCAATTCGATTTTAGACATCCAAACTAGCCACAACTTTTACCTTACTGATCCTGCATCTTCCATCATTGCCGAGGCTATTTCTTTACCACAGACATTTAATGTTTATGGTTTTGGTAATGGTAACAAGATTGGATTGACTGTTCCACTTGTTGGTGTTCCATTGATCAGTCCTTCTTATAGCTATGATAAGGACACTGGTATTTTAACGTTGCGCGCTACCTTGCTCACTCAAAGATTCAACATCGGAACCGGATACGATGACAAAAAATTCGACATCGTCACAGATGCTGGTGCTGGTTTACCAAGTACACTATGGGGAAGTGTCAGATATGACGGTCCCGTCCCACCAAGAGATTTACCAGATTCCTGTAAGGTTGAATGTAAGGAGCTCCCAGATGCCCCAGGCATAGAGCCAACTCAATACACCACCACGTTTACAACCACCGAAACCGATGGCTCTACCCAAACTCACACTGGTGTTGTTGATATCACTACCAATACTTCTGGTTCATGGTATACTACCACGTCTATCTTTCCAACTACTACTACACACACCACCGAGTACACCACCACCTGGACTAGAACTAATAGTGACGGTTCAGAAACCACTGAATCTGGCATTGTTACTGAATCCAACACGTCTACCAGTACCAAGACTACTTTCCCACCACCGTTCACCACAGAGTACACCACCACTTGGACACGTACCAATAGTGACGGTTCTGAAACCACTGAATCTGGTATTGTGACTGAGTCAGAAACTTCCACCAGCACGAAGACTACATTCCCACCACACTATACTACAGAGTACACCACCACTTGGACACGTACCAATAGTGACGGTTCTGAAACCACTGAATCTGGTATTGTGACTGAGTCAGAAACTTCCACCAGCACGAAGACTACATTCCCACCACACTATACTACAGAGTACACCACCACTTGGACAAGAACGAACAGTGATGGATCAGAGACTACAGAATCTGGTATTGTGACTGAATCAGAAACTTCGACGAGCACGAAGACTACATTCCCACCACACTATACTACAGAGTACACCACCACTTGGACTCGTACCAATAGTGATGGATCAGAGACTACAGAATCTGGTATTGTGACTGAGTCTGAAACTTCAACTAGTACGAAAACTACATTCCCACCACACTATACTACAGAGTACACCACCACTTGGACAAGAACGAACAGTGATGGATCAGAGACTACAGAATCTGGTATTGTGACTGAATCAGAAACTTCGACGAGCACGAAGACTACTTTCCCACCACACTTCACCACTGAATACACCACCACTTGGACCAGAACGAACAGTGATGGATCCGAGACTACTGAATCTGGTATTGTGACTGAATCGGAAACTTCAACTAGTACTAAAACTACATTCCCACCACACTTCACTACTGAATACACCACCACTTGGACCAGAACGAACAGTGATGGATCCGAGACTACTGAATCTGGTATTGTGACTGAATCGGAAACTTCGACGAGCACGAAGACTACTTTCCCACCA
Source organism: Candida frijolesensis (assembly GCA_030557105.1). NCBI lineage: Eukaryota > Fungi > Ascomycota > Pichiomycetes > Serinales > Debaryomycetaceae > Candida > Candida frijolesensis. The sequence goes on along the minus strand of JAKTVH010000055.1, from coordinate 8,701 downwards.
CACTTCACCACTGAATACACCACCACTTGGACCAGAACGAACAGTGATGGATCCGAGACTACTGAATCTGGTATTGTGACTGAATCGGAAACTTCGACGAGTACGAAGACCACATTCCCACCACACTATACCACTGAATATACTACCACTTGGACGAGAACGAACAGTGACGGTTCTGAAACCACAGAATCTGGTATTGTGACTGAATCGGAAACTTCAACTAGTACTAAAACCACATTCCCACCACACTATACCACTGAATATACTACCACTTGGACACGTACCAATAGTGACGGTTCAGAGACTACTGAGTCTGGTATTGTGACTGAATCAGAAACTTCAACTAGTACTAAAACCACATTCCCACCACACTATACCACTGAATATACCACCACTTGGACGAGAACGAACAGTGACGGTTCAGAAACCACAGAATCTGGTATTGTGACTGAATCAGAAACTTCAACTAGTACTAAAACCACATTCCCACCGCACTATACCACAGAGTACACTACCACTTGGACACGTACTAATAGTGATGGATCAGAAACCACAGAATCTGGTATTGTGACTGAATCGGATACTTCAACTAGTACGAAGACTACTTTCCCACCACACTATACCACTGAATATACTACCACTTGGACGAGAACGAACAGTGACGGTTCTGAAACCACTGAATCTGGTATTGTAACTGAATCAGAAACTTCCACCAGCACGAAGACTACCTTCCCACCACACTATACCACAGAGTACACCACCACTTGGACGAGAACGAACAGTGACGGTTCAGAAACCACAGAATCTGGTATTGTGACTGAATCAGAAACTTCAACTAGTACTAAAACCACATTCCCACCACACTATACCACAGAGTACACTACCACTTGGACGAGAACGAACAGTGATGGATCAGAAACCACAGAATCTGGTATTGTGACTGAATCAGAAACTTCAACTAGTACTAAAACCACATTCCCACCACACTATACCACAGAGTACACCACCACTTGGACACGTACCAATAGTGATGGATCAGAAACCACCGAATCTGGTATTGTAACTGAATCAGAAACTTCAACTAGTACGAAGACCACATTCCCACCACACTATACCACTGAATATACTACCACTTGGACGAGAACGAACAGTGACGGTTCTGAAACCACAGAATCTGGTATTGTAACTGAATCAGAAACTTCAACTAGTACTAAAACCACATTCCCACCACACTATACCACTGAATACACCACCACTTGGACACGTACCAATAGTGATGGATCAGAGACTACAGAATCTGGTATCGTGACTGAATCAGAAACTTCCACCAGCACGAAGACTACTTTCCCTCCAGAAGAGACTAGTGAATACACTTCGACATACACCACGACAACTGTATATACCACGACTACAGAATACACTACAACTACGGAAATTACGACCACGACGGCATACACTACTACCACTGAATTCACAACTACTACCGAGTTCACTACTACTACCGTGTACACGACCACATATATTACCACCAACACTGATGGATCAGAAGAGACTAAGACTGGTACTATTACTGCCACAGCTGTTGTGACTGAAACGGATGTTGTTACTGAAACAGCCGTAGTTACTGAAACAGACGTGAATACTGAAATCGATGTTGTTACCGAAACCGATGTTGTTACTAAGTCAAACACTTACACCAGAACAAGAACAAGAACTGGTGGTGTTCCTGAAACCACCGAATACACTAGTGTATACACCACTACTACCGTGTACACCACTACTAGTGAATACACCACCACCACCGAATACATCACAACTACTGAATACACCACAACGACCGAATACACTACAACTACTGAATTCACTTCTACAACTGAATACACTACTACTTGGGTAACTACAAACAGTGATGGTTCGCTAGTGACTGAATCAGGTACAGTTACCGAAACCGATATTGTCACTGAGACTGATGTTGTTACAGAAACTGATGTGGTTACTGACTCCAGTGTTGTTACCGACTCTAGTGTTGTTACTGAAACAGACGTGGTCACTGAAACCGATGTTGTTACTAGCACAGTAACTGAAGATGTCGACGAAACTACCCAAACTGAAGATGTCGACGAAACTACTGAGACTGGTGAAGTTGATGATTCTACTGAAATCGAAACCGGTGACACTGATGATTCAACCAAAACTGGCGATGGTGGTGATGCTACTGAAACTGGCGATGTCGACGAAACTACTGAGACTAGTGATGTTGATGATTCTACTGAAACTGAGACTGAAGATGTCAACGAAACTACCCAAACTGAAGATGTCGACGAAACTACTGAGACTGGTGAAGTTGATGATTCTACCGAAACCGAAACCGGTGACACTGATGACTCTACTGCTACTGAAACGAACGACACTGATGATTCTACTGAAACCGAAACCGGTGACACTGATGACTCTACTGAAACCAAAAGCGGTGACACTGATGATTCAACCAAAACTGGCGATGGTGGTGATGCTACTGAAACTGGCGATGTCGACGAAACTACTGAGACTAGTGATGTTGATGATTCTACTGAAACTGAGACTGAAGATGTCAACGAAACTACCCAAACTGAAGATGTCGACGAAACTACTGAGACTGGTGAAGTTGATGATTCTACCGAAACCGAAACCGGTGACA
>JAKTVH010000054.1:6330-56184 GCA_030557105.1 Candida frijolesensis | reverse complement strand
TTTTTTTGAAGGAAAACAGTGGCGATGAACTTTCCTAAGAAGAAAAAAGAAACTTAAAACGATGCAGGAAAATTCTCGCGGAAAAATAGGCAGTTCTCGGCATCGACTGCAAACGATGAGGGGAGGACGCACTGCACCAAACAAGCAATAGTAGTTGTGTCATCTGACTATTATGAGTAATTTTCGAAATCCCACGTACACCTTTCTTTTTTTAAATGTATAAATAAAACAAGAAAGTAGTATCTATATACTTTTCTATCGCCTTATCATCTTCATTATTCTTATCTCCCATTATGACATTAGACGAAGAAGAAGTATTCAGCACTTTCAATGAGTTCAGAAGTGACACTTTCACTGTTCCAACTAGAGCCATGATTGAAGATGGTTTCCTTAATGCCACCTATGGGGATTCCGTCTATCTTGAAGACGTCACCACTTTGAAGTTAGAAAGCAAGATGTGTGAGCTAACCGGAAAGCCTGCTGCATTGTTCTGTGTCAGTGGAACCATGTCCAACCAAATCGGAATCAGAGCCAACCTTCTCCAACCACCATACAGTGTTTTGTGTGACCACCGTTCCCATGTCTTCTTGCATGAAGCTGCTGGGTTGGCTACTTTGAGTCAAGCCATGGTGCATCCTGTCAAACCAGCCAACGGAAACTACTTGACCCTTGAAGATATCTTGGACAATATCACCTACGAAGACGGAGACATTCATGCCGCACCCACAAAGTTGATCTCTTTGGAAAACACTTTACATGGAATAATAATGCCAATTGAGGAGATCGAACGAATCAGCAAGTTCTGTCGTGAGCATGATATCAAATTGCATTTGGATGGGGCTAGATTGATCAACGCCTCTGTTGCAACTGGAATTCCACTTGCCGAATATTGTCAATGGTTCGACAGTGTTTCCATTTGTTTATCTAAATCACTTGGAGCACCCATCGGGTCCATACTTGTTGGTGAGCAGAAATTCATTACCAAAGCCAATCATTTCAAAAAACAACTGGGTGGAGGTATAAGGCAGGCTGGGTTAATGACTGCCATGGCCATACATGCATTGGACTACAACATCGAAAAGATCAAGAAATCCCACGAAATGGCCAAAGATGTTGGGAAATTTTGCGAAGAACACGGTATCATTCTTGAATCACCCGTGGATACCAATTTTGTATTTATCGACTTGAAGGCTAATCATATGGATCCAAAATTGTTTGTGGAATTGGGAAGAAATAAATACAACGTCAAGCTAATGGGAGGAAGAATTGCATTCCATTTCCAATTGAGCCGGCAGTCTGTGGAAAACCTTAAGAAATGTGTTTTGGAGTGTTTTGAACATGCCAAAGAACACCCTCACAAGAGCGATGGTAAGAACAACAAGAAAATGTATGATTTCGAGGCAATGAAAAAGTAATGGCAAGAGGAGTATTTGTGATATAATGTTTAGAACGGTTTTTTTTTTTTTTTACCTAAATTTTGTTAATGCATATAGTTTGTATTTTAGGGGATTCGTCAATTCTACTATTACTCTAGACACCATTTATTCTACTTCTTCGTTAACATTCTTGATTTCTTCGTCACCAACTTTCTTTAAAATATGTTCACCATATTCACTCAATTTTATCTGTTTTTCAACATCAAGTTCAAACAATGTTTTGTCTACGTCACCACCATAACTTTTTGGTAATTCAGATTTCCTGAAGAATTCCAGCAAATCACCATAGTTCAAGACTTGGAACTTTTTCAAAGTCTCCTGACTTATAGCCCCAATGGTTTTGAAAAACGTGAATACCCAACCCATGATCATGGGAACATTGATGAAAAATTTAGTACTCAACAACTCTGGGTAGTTATCACCAAATATAGTAATGATTTCCTTGGTAGCTTTCTTCATGCCAGGATCGATTCTAAAGATGGACACGTTATTGTAATCATGAACTTGTGCAATCCTGTTATTATCCTTGCTTGTAAAATCAACCATCTGTAATGATTTCTCCATCAACCCAATTCTCCATCTTAAAAATTGACTGCCTGGTAATTCCACATTTTTGTTGCTGGCACCGAATTTTTCAAATATTTTCTTGGGGTTCTTCAAATTTCCATAAAGATTCCATGTGGTTATGTTCAATTTGGATTTTGGAAATTCCGTAATTACGCCAAGTTCGTTCAACTCTTTATCGAATTCCTCTTCAAACGCAGCACTCAAAGGCTGGAACTCATTTCTCCAATTCAATGTGTTGATGATTCTCTTGGTTGCCAAAACCAAATCATATTCGTCAGCAGACAAAAACTTCAAAAGGATTTCGTTACGAATACCTTCATCGACATACTCTTTGTCGGTGGTGTTTATCCTATGACCAAATATTTCATCGTATTCGGGGTTATCCAACTGAGAAAGAATTTTTGGAATCGACGCAACCAACGTTGCAAGCTTTTCTGCCTGCTCATCGTTTAATTCTATTGACTTAATAGTGGACTTGATCTCTTCCTTGGACACGGTCATTTTGTTGATTACTGGAGTGGCAATAAAAAAGAGTAAGATGATTTGCGATTTCGGATATAATTCGTGGTGTTTTTCTGGGACTATCGTACCAGGATAATAATTTCACGGCTTAAACCCGAAGCACACAAAAGAAAAAAAGAATAATTACATGAGGCGAGGATTATCGGGACTGCCGATCATTTGACTTTTATCAAAACGATCAGCCAATATTATACCATTAATATTTGGTTACATTTAATAGGACGTGATTACAATTGTAACACTCCACAGGAAAAGAAGTTTTGATCTCCGTCAGGGTTCCAGAGGCACTTGATGCACGTGATGAGTCAAGAATTATCAGGTGATTCTTATTATGGATTACGACTCCCACATTCTAATGGTATAACCAGATTACCTATTATTCTATAGTTGTATTGCTTGCTATGTGAAAATCAGTCAATTTAGTATATGTGGTCAGACATTAAGTAAGGAATTTCATTATATATTAAGCTTGTTGTAAACACAGAAATCATTACGAATATGGCTAGTGCGTGGCTAGCCTTAATAATAACATCATGCAAGTATTGAGCTTGGGAATCGAGCCAAAAAATCACACCTTCTCTTGATTATCCTTTCTTGTTAGTAGACTAACAGTTTTGGAGATCAAGTGAGAAATTTGCTAGAAGTCCTTTTCTAGAAGAGCATGTCGGCTCGTCTAACGCCTTCCAACATATACTTCCACCAATCATAGATTGAGAGATATTATTATATATCGATGACTCACGATGTATTTTCTACAAACTTACAAAATATGTGACCTTGGGGATTTCCATCAAATTAATTAGAACATTTCCCACAACTTGATGAAATAAAACCAAACAATCAACGATGCATTTGCTAGACTTACCGCCAGAGATTATCACGTTAATTTTTGACCAAATTCCGTGCAGAAAGCTAAATACCATTCAGAATACTCCACAGATAAAGCATTATGTTTTGACCCTGTTATATTCTACAGTCATGGTTACGCGATATTTTTCAGCAGCACCATTTTTGAATTCCAGACGGAGTAAAGAACTCCTGTTGACAACAGAGTTGTATCAACATGCTCCACGATTTGTTGGTGTTGACGAGTTGGTTCGGTTTAGTTCTGATCACCCATTCATTAAACCGAGACGGATATTCTTTGAAATCGTCTCGGACGTCTTAGAGACTCACAAATCCAATCCAGGATTATTACAAGAATGTAAGATAGAGATCTTAATGGATGATTTGCTGACTGAGTTGGTAAGTGGAAGATTTGAAGAACTAAAAAAACTACCATACCCGATAGATAAATTTCATGTATATGGCAATTTATTTGGGATGGAATTCTTCTCTGGCAACAACGACTGGTTTGACAAGGTAAGACGTTTGAATAATATTACCTACTCAGTTGAAAGAGATTTAAAATTGTGCTTTGAAAAGACCAGTTTTCTGAGTTTGACTGAATTTACCACGGGAGATATATTTCCGGATGACCTAAAGTACATTCCCAGGGGCCTCAAGAAATTGAGTTTTCATATGGACAGTGACAGTTTGGAGCAGTTAAAGGATTTACCAGATTCACTTCAAGCATTGCAAGTAAAGTTTACGACTGAAGACGGCCCTGGGGTTTTCCCGGATTGTAATGTAGGCCATTTGAAGAACTTGCAAATGTTGGAACTTGCACACTTTCAGGGGTTTTACACTTTTCCAGAGAGCTTACGAGAATTGAAGTTAACTTGTTCTCCTATTAATATAGACCGTGCAATTAAGGACTGTCCACGTTTAACCAAATTGGATTATAATAAAGTCGATTGGAAAAATGATGTGATAATTGTTACGCTGTGTAAGATTCCCCCCAGTCTTACGGAGTTATCAATAGATACGGACCTTTTACGGTACATATGTCGTATCAGGCACAACTTGCACAGAAGCTCCACGGAGCACGAGAATGAAGGACAACAGAAGGAACAACAAAAAATAATCGCTGATTCTTTCCCAGTAACATTGGTTAAGTTGACAATAGTTAAGTCAGGATTTCGAGAATTTAAAGAGAGTCATCAGCTTTTCAGAAAATTTGTATTTTCTATTGATTTGAAATGGTTACAATCATTAAGAGAACTCAAGATTCAATTATTTGACAAGATTGAAAAGATTGAGAATCTTCCACCTTCATTGGTCAAACTTCAGATTTCAAATAGCCCTGGAGTTGAATTTCAGGAATTCAGAAACTTGAAGAGATTAGAGTATTTGAAGATTTCTCAAAACGGGCAACTACCTCCTATCAAAATTGATTCACCACACCTCCGATATGTCTTCGTACGTTCCAATTATATGCAAATTATACAGCCTTCCAATTTGACTTTACCGGAAGCTGTGCATGAATTGGATCTTACTAATAACCGGATTGAAATGATAGATAATCGGTATGCATTTCCTTCAGATTTGCAGGTGTTGATATTAGACCACAATATGTTAAAGCTGGTTCCGCAATTACCTTCAACCTTAAAAACATTAAGTTTATCTGGTAACCAATTAGGAATGCACAACTCTCTCCCCATTTTCCCAACTTCTTTAGAGGTTTTGAATCTTTCGGATAATGGAATAACAATGGCGATGCTTGCTAGATCGAATTTATTGAATTGTACAAATTTGAAAGTCCTCAAATTATCAAGTAACCAGACCATGGTGGCTGTCCTGTTGGAGATGTTCCCCGAATCCATAAAGAATCTATATTTAAATGATCTTGGCATAATGAGAATAGGTGGCAGTTTCGGTCGGTTCCCATACCTTGAAAAATTGAGCTTGTCAGAGAATTCACTTGCTGATTATTTCGAAGAAAAGACGCGTAATAATATAGACATATTTGGAGAATGTGTCAAGGAGGTTTTCTTAGGGGGAAATGAATTATCCGAACCCTGTAAGAAATTGCTTCGGATAATGTTATTGAAAAAACCATGCCTTAGAGGGGTAATCTTCTAAAATTGAAAATGTATTACGTGAAAGTAGGTTTTGTTAACAAGTAAATTATCTAATTGTACAGTTTCAGATAGAAGAAAATTGTTTACATTATTTGCATAGATATGATCAGACTATGATCGACAGATGTATTGATACCAGTACGCATTACATATTCGCAATACGTGACGAAGTGATTGCACCCCAATAATGTATGTTGCAGAGTATAGTGTCTACATGATTCATTTGTTACTTCAAATTTAATATGTTACTTAATACGAATAGTTTTGTCGCATCTTTTGCATTTGGTACAAACAATAAATAGACAGGCTATATTTAATTATAATTGGTATTCGGTACACTACTGATAACTCAAACATATATACAAAGTAGTATAAATCTATATAGGGTTTATAGTCTTTTTATTATACAAATATAACTATTACTCTTTTCATTGCACAAACCAAAGAGAGTAGGTTATTAATACGAGTTCATTAAAGTTCATTTATCAAACAAGCGGACTTCATAATTAAAGAAATAGCCGCCCAGACAGGTGTCAAAAAAAATGGCTGTAAAAAAAAAAACACAAACACAAACAAAAAAATGCATTCCCCTCTTTCAGTACACATATAAACTGCACAAATTAAGTCTTTATTCCCGAAAACACAAACAAAAAAAAAGCATTCCCCTCTTTCAGTACACATATAAATTCCACACTATATCTGTGTTATCAGAATTACCCGCCTGTAACAAAAAAAAAACAACTATAAAAGGAGATCAAGTTTCCCAAAAAAAAACTTTTTTACAACACTTTTTTCTTCTTCTTTCTTGTATTTTATATCAATACAATACTAATCATATCCAAATAAGATCAATATAGGCTCCCCTAGAGCATTAAAAGGTATGTTATTTAACTTCTTCATTGCATTATTGAATTATTTACTAACAATATTAATAATTAGTCGATGGCGGTTATCCTTGTGGCGGTTATTTGTTTGCTGGTTATCCTAATGTTAGTTGTTGGTTGGTATCCTGGTTTGATGATTGGTTGGTATCTTGGTTCAATGGTTAGCTGGTATCTTGGTTTGACGGTTTGTTGGTTTGATTGTTATCCTTATGGTGGTTGTCCAATATCCAATTATCCTATATCCATTCATATTAGAAACTGATACATGTGGAGTATAATGAAAATCCATTCCCTTTAGAAGTATTTACAAAATAGCTGTCCCGAGAAGGTTTAATGCCGCCTTGATTTACTTTGAATACAGTCCACATCTTAAAGGCGGTTATGGATTAGCGGTGACACTGCAATAGGAAAATGACTAGTCACCATTTCCTTGGGTTCAATTGGGGCAGGTAATCATTGTCTGACTGCCACAATACTATGCAGGTACTAAATAGATATATATGTACATAGGTATATAGCCATATAGGTAGTACATAAGTGGGTCCCTTGCGGACCTCACTGCGGGACAATGTTCCCTCAGTCGCATCTCTCACCAGACCGGGTCCCCCAGACCCCTAAAGACTTGGGGGAACGGTCGCCCCAAATGAGCCCACCCCCCGACGCGCCGAATTTGGTGCGATTTCGGGAAAACCCCAAGGGACGGGGAACCCCGGCACGTTGAAAAAGCGTGATTTGGGGTGAAAACCGGGGGAGGGGGGACCCCGTCACGCCCGAAATAGGCGTGTTTTGGGGTGAAAAACCAACCAAGGGGAACTGCTGACCGTTTGTTTTCTGGAAATTACTCTAAATCCTGTAGATAATCACGTGGAAACACCACCAACAGCATCGAAATTGCGGTTGTTCCGTAATTTTGCATGTCACAGCAAATGAGCAGAAAATACTTTTGTAGATGTGTTTAGAATCTAGAAGCGCAACGAAAAATGTACATGTTGTCTTCTGATGATGATGAACACATATGTTTGACCAGATTCACCCAATTAACAGAATGCATATACGCAAAACAAGATAAGCCATTGTTCAGCCACTCCCACCCAGCACACCTTGTCAATCGCAGCCTTGTTTTTGATTTAAAATCCTTCAATGTTCGTTCGTGTAGATAAGATCCACCGCAACAATTGAATCTCCTATCCCATATGGAAAGTTATTCTTGTGCAATTCTGATTCCCCCACATTTGAGTTGTGCAAACTTGATTGGTTTCATGAATGCATTTTCGTTTTTTCGTAAAAGCATAATAGTTGATTAATACTTTCTGCAGTGATTGAATATATATGAATTCATTTGTCACGTTTATATTGGATAATGGTTTTCACGTTGTTTTCTACTTGGCTATACCAAGGATACATAATAATCAGTAACAAAGCATTTTTTTTTTAAAAGTAAATAATCAATCTTGCACCGATGGTTGATTGGTCACATATTGGAGTTTATTTGGTTAATGAAGTGGTCACTTAAATTGATTTACAAACTACTGGAGTGTCATACTACTTGGTATTAATAGCCACGCTTAGCTAAACATCGAGGGTCGCCCTATTGAAAAGACTCAACCATCAGGAAACGCCCGTGATAGAAGTAAAAGATGGATTGATAGATTTACATAATGCTGTCATTGGAGATGTTTTTTTTGCGTCAATTAAAAGACGGTTATTGAGTGGAACGTGCCATTAAACTAGGGGTGACATAAACGTGGGAGGTAAGCATCGATGGGTGAAATGTATTTAATAACAAGGGAGTATAGTATTTGCAACATTCCGGAAAAGCATGCTGTCGGTTGGTTGTGACACTTTGATATGGTTCTGAGCCTAAATGACCCATTGGATATATTCCTTTCAATGTAATTTAATTCCAAACAAATTCCAACCAAGGATATATGAACGCCATATATATAACGTGAATTGTATATTTTTTCGATAGCTTCAATTGAATCACGCAATTGGAATGGAAAAATTCCGTTGTTCTCAAAGGGAGCAGCAATGTAATTACTGTATTCACGATAAAAAAACATTGAGCTCTAAATGAATATGCATCATAACTAATTGTGTCAAATTACCAAGAATATAATAATGTACCTTAAAAACACAACGTGGTTCTAAATTAAATTTAGCTAAATGACAATTAATTCGCTAATTGGCTATTATTAGACACTGTCAAGGAAAACAGATAGCCATTATCCGACTCTCCTTGCATCTGAATATCGGATAATATAAATAGCCAACTATACAGAAGATTGCGTTTTTTCAATGATGGTATAAAACCATAGCTCGCCAAAAAAAAATGAATCCTTCCTTGTTCTCAGTCGTTATGACTTTGGTTTTCTTTTCGGTCAATTGCTTGGCTGATTCTACTTTAACAACTAGTTCTCAACATACAATTCCACCGGAGCTTACTATTGGTGTTCAACAAGTTCCAAATATTGATAATCTGTCTGCTGTTGATGCTAATCTTGCTGCTAAAGGTTATTCGTTGCTCAATGTCACTGGGACTGGAAGAGGATTGACAGGGATTTTGAAACTCAAACAAGCAACTAACATTTATGGTTTTGATTTTGATTATTTGAACCTCACTGTAGAATACCAAAGTAAAACTAGATTGAATGTTCACATTGAGCCTGTGAACTTGACTGATTCTTTTGTTTTACCAGATCATTTAGTTCCAAAGCCAAAAATTGAAGGTGATACGGATTCGTTTAACTTTGCAGAGTCCGATTTGGTATTTAAATATGATAAAGCAGATTTTGGATTTGATATCATTAGAAGTACTACAGGTGAATCGTTGTTTTCCACTAAAGGCAATCCATTGGTGTTTTCAAATCAATTTATTCAATTCAATAGCTCATTACCTAAAGGGTACGCAATTACGGGCTTGGGTGAATCAATTCATGGATCATTGAACGAACCAGGACTTGTTAAGACATTATTCGCCAATGGTGTTCCCAACCCAATTGATCAAAATGACTATGGTGTGCACCCAGTTTATTACGACCAAAGATACGATACTAACACCACTCATGGGGTGTATTGGAGATCTTCTGCTCCACAAGAAGTTATTTTTGAAGAAACTTCCCTTACTTGGCGTTCTATCTCTGGTGTCATTGATCTCTATTTCTTCAGTGGTCCGGATCCAAAAGATGTCATTCAACAATACGTTTCCGAGATTGGATTGCCTGCTATGCAACCATATTGGGCATTGGGATATCATCAATGTAAGTGGGGATTCAACACAATTGAGGATATGATAGACGTTGTGGAAAACTTTAGGAAATTTGATATTCCATTGGAAGCAATTTGGTCGGATATTGATTACATGGATACCAACAAAGATTTTACTAATGATCCATTTAGATACCCAACCGAGAAATACAGGCAGTTCTTGGATGAATTACACAACAACAGTCAACACTATGTCCCTATTTTTGATGCAGCTATTTATGTTCCTAACCCAAATAATGAAACTGACAATGACTATCCACCATTCCATTTAGGTAATCAATCAGATGTTTTCTTGAAAAACCCCGATGGTTCTTTGTACATTGGTGCAGTTTGGCCAGGTTATACCGTGTTTCCTGATTATTTAAGTAACAACTCGCAAGAATACTTCAACACATTGTTCAAAGATTGGTACGATAGGCTTCCATACGATGGTATTTGGGCAGATATGAATGAAGCCGCATCTTATTGTGTTGGATCTTGTGGATCTGGTAGATATTTTGATAATCCTGTTCAAAGATCTGGATACCATTTTGCAGATCAAAACCATTACCCATTGGGGTTTAACGTTTCTAATGCGACTGACTGGAAGTCAATAACTGAATCTATCTCAAGTTCTATTGCGAAGACTGCAACCAGTTCGTCGACATCATCGGCTGCATCTTCTTCGTCTTCTTCAATTTCAATCGATTCCAAAAACACTTTAGCCCCAGGAAGAGGTAATATCAATTATCCACCATATGCAATCAATAACATGATTGGAAATCACGATTTGGCCGCACGTCAAATCTCACCAAATGCAACCCATGCTGATGGGACTTTGGAGTATGACATTCATAATCTTTATGGATTTTTGGAAGAGAAAGCAATTCATAATGCTTTGTTATCAGTGAGACCAAACAAAAGACCTTTTATCATTGGGCGTTCCACTTTTTCGGGATCTGGTAAATATGCCGGACATTGGGGAGGTGACAACTTTGCTGATTATTATATGATGTACTTTTCCATTCCACATTCTTTTGCTATGGGATTATTTGGATTGCCATTTTTTGGATCCGACGCTTGTGGATTTAATGGAAACACGGATATGGAATTATGTTCCAGATGGATGCAATTGGCTTCGTTCTATCCGTTTTTTAGAAACCATAATGTGATTGGAGCAATTCCTCAAGAACCATACCGTTGGGAAGCCGTTATCAATGCTACCAAAACTTCCATGGATGTTAGATATTTGTTATTGCCATACTATTATACATTACTTCATGAATCACATGTTTCTGGTATCCCCATTTTACGTGCATTCGGCTGGCAATTCCCATACGATAAAAACCTTGCCGGTGTTGATAATCAATTCTTTGTTGGTGATGCTTTGGTTGTCACTCCCGTTTTAGAACCGGGTGTTAATTTCACTAAGGGTGTTTTCCCAGGAGAAGATTCAGTGTATTATGACTTCTACACCCATGTTAAGCAAAACTTCACTGCTGGAAAGAACGAAACTTTGGATGCTCCATTAGGTCATATCCCATTGCATATTAGAGGTGGAAATATTATCCCAACGCAAGAACCAGGATATACCACTACTAAAGCAAGAAAAAATCCATTTGGTTTATTGGTTGCTTTGGACGGTAAAGGGAGTGCATCTGGTAAATTATATCTTGATGATGGTGAATCTGTTGAAGTTGAAGAATCCTTGTACGTTGACTTTGTTGCTTCCGATAATAAATTAGTTGCTTCTCCATTTGGCGAGTATCAAGTTTCCCCACCATTGGCCAATGTTACGATCTTGGGAGTTGATAATGAACCAAAGAGTGTGTTGTTTGGTAACAATACTGTCAATTTTGACTATGCCAACGGTACTGTTTATATCACTGGTTTGGAGCACTTTACAAGTGATGGTGGTGCATTTGGTGCCCAATTTATTGTAACTTGGTGAGACCATTTCCGTGCTTTTATCAGCTATATAAGAACATTAAAAGATGTGCTTGTCATTTGTACACGACTTATTTTTTTTCTTTGGACGATTATGTAATGTGAATAACGAAGTTTAAGTTTTCGAAATTATCAGCAAACTTCTACGAAGGTCATCTCTGTGAAAAAATAGTCAAACCAAGAGACTAATTTAAAGCTCCCCTTAACGGATAGAGTAGAATTCTCTTGACTTTCGTCGAGTTCATGCTATCACTACTGGTTGCAAAAGAAAGAGAAAAAGAGAGAGATCACATTCTAGCGATAAAAAGATTGTCATACAATTAAAAAAAAAAACACTAGTATATAAACACAATTATTCCATTAGGCATTAGAAATGGATAGGGTATCCTAAAATAAAAACAATACAAGAATAATTATATACGAAAAAAAGCGGCAACGAATTAAAGAAGCATAAAAAGAATTCAGATATCCACAAAGCGGATCTGATCTGACAACATCTCTCCGATTTTAAAAAGACAACAACACGTACAGAGTTTAGAAGAATTTGCTGAAGAATTTGTACAAGCCATTAACTTTTTCTTCACCTTCTCTTTTAATAGCATTCAATTGTTCGGCTCTTTTGACTGGGAATCCAGAAGCTGGAGTCAATGATTGAAGTTGTCTCTTAAAGAAACCAGTGTTGGTAGCTGGGGTGTAACTGAAGGAAATAATCAATTCAGTCAACAATTTAACTTGGAATCCTGGACCGTATTCACAAGTGGATTCGTTTCTTGGGTTAGCGTAAACCAAGAAGCCACCCTCAGTTGAATTAGCGGTTCTGTTGAGTGGGAATTCGGAACAAACCAAGAAGTTGGTGGAGTTAGCATAGGACAAGTAACCACCTTCAATACCGAAGCCTTCAGTTCCGTTGGTGGTTGAGTTGGCGGTGGTGGAAATCAATTGGTTGGTAGTTCTGTCAACAACGACGTTGATTGGGGAAGTTCTGTTGGTGACGTTAGTGAATGGGACATTCAAAGTGTATCCTTCATCGGCATTGATTCTTCCAAAGAATGGGGAATTGTCAGTACCGATTTTAACAGCAGAACCATTGAAAGTTAAGACATCGCCATTGGTGATACTTCCATTGTGGATGGCAAGCAAGGCAAAGACAGGGGAAGTTGGGGTGTATATTCTCTTGTACAATGGAGAAGCTTCAGCTTGAAGGACCAATAAGACCAAGGAAAACAATAAAGTTGCAAAATAATTCATTATGATAATAATATTTGTAACGGGGTATAATTTCGATCTTATTGAAAGTTAACTAATATGATTACTTGATGAGAAAGTAATTGAGTATCTATGATTGCAAAAAAAAACAAAAACTAAAATAACAAGAAGAACCGTCATGCAAAAATTAAAAAGAAAGTCATGACATATCCCACTGGCTTTATATATTGATTACAAATGTATGAATAGCAAGGGATGAAATGGAAAAAGAAAGAGGTCATCGCAAAAAAAACCAAAATGGCACTAATCAAAATACTACTAGGCTATGTGTATGTAGAGGTTAGTATAAATTTAAATTTTTCTTTTTTTTCTTTGTTTTTCTCCGAAACTCCATCAATGGTATTTCCACGTCCCATGACTTCCGACGGCGGCAAATTTCGTAGCAATGCCGGATTCCAGAACTAAAATTATTGTGTAGGTTTACTGTTCTATTACTAAAAGTTTATGCATTTCAAAGCAACCAAAAAAAATTGTTCGGTTTGCTTTTATATCCTATCCGTCGATTCCTCGATTGGGGCACTTCATGGCTCAAATTGGCCCACCTTATTGTTTATTTCATGGTTGTTCTCCAGGTACTTTTGTGCTACTTCTAGACCTGTGCAATGTTTTTTTTTTTGTACTCTTACTTTGTTTCCTTTTGTATACCCGATGCGATCAGGAATCAATTGTGCCGATCTTGGACTTTCATTTAATTAACGTACGCAAATCGCAATCCTCATCAACCGAGCCCCATTCTACATTACACAAGTCTAAAGTGAATTTAATAGGGGTTCTAGTCTTTTACTGCTTTATTATTACAAGAAAATTACGAATATTTTACAAATTCTTTTCTTAACTTTGACAGTTTGATACCATTACTCCCATAACTCTTACTCCCTGGACTTCCGCCGCCGCCACCGCCGTCATCATCATTTATTTATTTATTTCCCATCCTTCTTTCCCCCAAAGCCGTCCCCCGCCACTGGCAGAATCGGTTTTGAATTTTATTTTTAAAAAACCTAAACACTAATCTCACGTGACGGAAGGTTTTCTTGGCCTCCCTTGTTTTCGTATACACGTGTGGAGGGGGAATAGAAGCTTCGGTAATAATTGAGCAAAGAGCCAGAGGTGAAGATGACGAAATTGAATGGAATTAGCAATCGAAATGATACAGTATTATTCTAACAAATTAACGAACATTACTAATGTCGAGTTTGCTATGTATATTGAAATATTCCCGAAGCAAAATTAGAATTTCTCCATGACAATTTTTAGATTGATTTTTTAGCAATTAATTGATGCAGCTAATTTAACTCGAGGGAATAATAATAAAAAAAGGTTATTGGAAAAGAAAGCAACAGCAAAATTTTACCCCTATTTACCATTTCAATTAGGCTGAGCCAATGGTGTCGTTGCTCATGGTTAGAATCAATTACCTTTAGCCTGCACCTAATTAACCTTTTTGCGGTAAAGACAAAATGGAAAGAACCAAGGAACCTTTGCAATCTGTGCCATTCATTTGTTAAGTTGCAAAATAGCAACGGCTTGGTATTTGGGCTATGTTCATTGCATATTTTTTGACGTAGTTTATATTTTTTCTTGAACCCATAATCTTGAACAAAAACTAAATTAATCTTGGCAATCATGATTTTAATGGTTGTAAACCACTTCAACAGCCACCATAAGGTTAGTACCTTTTTTGATACAGCCTTCTCGTGATTAATAATGACACTACATAACGATTGTATTTTGAATTGAACAAGACATCTCGTTTTTTTTTGAAAGTATGATATTGGCCCTGCTCTTTTTCAATTTCAGCCTCCTTCAACGAACTTTATGGAGAAAGTGTACCTTTATCTCTATCAACTTCCACCATCTCTTCGAGTTTCCGAGGAATTATCCAATTTATTGGATAACACACGACTATTGAGTCTCTCTCAGAACGCCACAGTTCGGGAACGATTCATCCGGTGCTAAGACCAAAAACCCGTCTTCCGGGCGAGAGCGGAGCAAAAAGTGAAAAATTTCATCACAATATCGGTGTTAAAAAAACAACGATGAACTACACCTAATCTAATACCCATCCATGTTAATAATAAATAAACAGATGTATATAGACAAATTTTGGCTAATTATAATGAAAAAAAAACAAATGATTAATAAAAATATCTCTATAAACTTATTTACAAAGCAACAGCTGGTGGACAACCCAAAGCTTTCTTCAAAGTACCATAGATGGTGAATTGTAAGGAAGTCAAGGTACCGACCATAACCAATCTGGTTGGTAAACCGGCGAAAGAACCCTTGACACCTAATTGTTTAGCCAATTGGACTAACAAACCAACAGTGGATTGACCTGGAGCTTTCTTGGTCTTGTTGACTTTGGACAACAAGGTATCAGCTGGTTGGGAAACAATGGCAGCAGCACAACCAGCAATGACACCAGAACCCAAGTTGACGGCAGTGTTAGCAGCGTTAGACAAGTCAGCTCTTGGGGTTGGGATAGCAGAGTAGATAGCTTCAGAGGCTCTTTCGAAAACCAAGAATTTAGCAATGTTATATGGAATTTGTTTGAACAAGATTGGGGTGAAACCATTGTAGAAAGAACCAATACCTTCTTCTTTCAAGATTCTGGAGAAACCACCAATCAAACCGTTAGCAAAAGTTGGTTGGGAAACCAATCTAATTCTGGTAGCTTCCAATGGACATAAAGCAATATCAGCAAAGAATTCAGCCAAGGCAGAAGAACCAATGTAAATGGAATCCTTGTAGTTTTTAGCGGTGTCGTAACCCAAGTATTCGATAAATTGTTTTTTGAATAATTCGTAACCACCGAATTTGAAAGCACCTTGTAAAGAGTAACCCAAGACGGTTGGACCCAAACCGGTCAACAAAGCACCGGCACCTTCACTTTGGATAACTTGTTTGAAAGAACCAAACATACCTTTGTTGTAGACGGTTGGTTCCAATTGGATTCTGGTTTTGACAACATCGATTGGAGTCATGGCACCGTGAGTGACACCACAACCGATAGCACCAGCAACGGCGAAGGAAGCGTAATCCTTAATGCTGTAGTTTGGGATTTTTGGTTGGACTTGTTTTGAATCAGCCATTGTAGTCAGTTGTAGGAATAGTTAAATGTAAAAAGATCTATAAAAGGATGTTACTGGGATCAACAGACACTCTCGACAAGAAGAAGAAAGAGGAAGTAGTATTAGTAAAAAAAAATTTTTTTTTTTTTTTTTCAACAGGAGAGAAGACGGAAACGTTGATTGATTTTTTTTTTGTTGTATGAAAGTGTGATTGGTACGTATTACAATGTGCGTGTGTTGTATTGCGTTGGTAGGCGAAAGAAAAAAAAAAAGCAACGCGAGGAATAATTTCTGCTGTCCCGGGATTACACGACCTAATAAATTTTTCCAGCGATGTGATTGGCTGGTGGGCAGAATTGCAGCAGTAAAACGTTCCGGTGGCCCATGGCGGGGCGAGTGATCTTTTTTTGCAGTCATTTTAACAACACGTGGATTACAAATGCATTTATGCGAGATTGAGAGGGGCAAATGTGTGATCATGGGTGTCCATAGTCATGGAGTATCTTCCACTTGGGTGGCCAAATGGTAATGACTCGGGTGTTTGTCTTTCCATGTGGTTGAATCAGATAATAGTGGACCCGGATAGGTATCAAATGAAAAACGTTTGCGGTGTTTCATTTGAATTGCCAGGACGAAAAAATGGCCAACAAAAAAAAAAGCGTTGGTCGGAGATCAGGATTGGAAGCAATTTATTAACCAACCGGCTATTAGATTTATATCTTGAAGTAAGTTGCATGTTAGAATATAAGTATAGCTTACTGGGTGGGGATGAGAGGCAGAAGCAGAAGGTGAATGCAGGCAGGATCAAATACCAATCCACTGCTAACATAGAGCGATACTTTAGCTCAGATCAAGGGTTCCCGTAATCAAAGATCAAAAGATGAAGTATCACGGAATGATAAGCAGTGTTCACGAGGGACGTTTATGTGATTGATGCTACGACGTATGGAAAACCATAACTGACCTAACTTATATGTTACATTGAAGATAAAACAAAAAAAAAAAATCTGCTCAGCCACTTTTCCTTTACCAGTTAAATTTTAGTTGCATCTGACATTTTTGTCATTTATCCTTCCAAGTTTCAAAAACGCTAACGGGTTCTACTTCGAATAGATATAACATTTGTCCAGGGTAAACATCTATCAAGGTACAGTCGCAATGAGAGTTGGCTTATAATCTAATCGTTGGGTCCTAAATGTCGTCCAGCTCATAACGGGAAACCAGTAACACTTGGAATTTTTAAAACTTCAGAAACAAGAAACCTAAAGCAAGTAATAAGTCAGAATGCTGTAAATCAAAGCATGATGACGATGGTAGATCTATAACCTTGACGTCTTCTATTATATATCTTTACAAAATAGAGTTTAATAGGGTATTATTTTTTTTGTCTTTTTTTTTAAAAAACTCTCTTTACAATAAGGCATCATAGATAAAATTTGAACCCTCTTCCTGTAATTTCTAATTATTATATCCTATCTAGATCAATATCATTATCCCAACTCGTATTTGTTGAATTGCGTCACGTCAAATGTTTAAAATGGTTCCATTACATGCACTTTATTAGTTTGGGTTTTTCCTAATTTTTTATTTTTTTATGTCTATGCATTTTGACAGATTTGCCTATATGCACTTACATACTGCGATTTCTACCTTGTTCTTGTTTTGTGTGTGTGTGTGTGATTGTCATGTGGTAGCTCCTCCTAACCATTGTTGCATTGTGTGCGTGGATAAGCAAAAAAAAATTAAAGTTGGTGGTTATGCTATTCTTCTGCATCATGCTTTAAACCAAACAAAGGCAACTAAAAGTTGTAATACTTTTTAAAGTTGAGTTATTTCTGAGACAAAAATATTACAACACCCCCCACAATTTAAAAAACTTAAACTCAACTCTTTATTGCTTATTTTTTTGTGTAATATTACATAATATGTACTATGAGTTTGTATGCACAGTTGATCTTTTATTTTCCTATTTTTGGTCTCTTGTGAGCAACATACACGACAAGTGCTATTTCCCATCGTTTAGTGTTTAGTCTAATGGATGATTCACGTAAGGACTGCATCTTGTATTGTCCAACGGATATAATAAATGTTCAAGCCACTTAATTGTATAATGAGTTGACATTCTAGGTGTGGTTATGTTCGTTGGCGAATGTCTAGTTTATTTTTTATAGTGATGCTTAATTCCAACAGAACATGAGAATAACCAATCAGTTGATCATCACTTTTATCACATTTCCGAAACTTACCCAAAAATTCCTTAGAGCTTCGGAAATACCATAAATTAAACAGGAGGAGGCTAATTTATATATAAAAAAAAATGAATGATCTAGAACCGTACACAATACCAAGAAATGTGTGGTGGAATATTTACACCCCCACTTAATTCATAAACCTGTAGTTTGCATGTCAATTTGGTTTGTATGTTCTAGTGCAAGGACTCATAATTATCATTAGTTATTGTGCACATTATGCGCAATTATCAAAAACAACAAAAAAATAATAATAACCCCCCATCATAACTTGAATGGACAATCAAATTAATAATAACGTCAACAATAGCCACCAATAGCGCCAATTAGCTTAGTGGCACTTGTTTCCGAGAACGCGGTTTTAGAAACGATGTCGGGCTTAAATCCCAAATTGGGAAAAATTAACACCGTGAAAAATATAAATTGTAGATCTTGAAATTCGTACATCTCCAGAGATCAAAATCCAAGACATGTTGAAGATTAACCATGTGGCAATTAATAATTGCATTACTAAACAGGGAAACCATGTTGATATTCTATTAATCATTTATTAATACACACACACACACACACACATACACACACACAGAAATCATTATAAATATGGTAATTATAAAACCCTCACAACATCATAATAGTTCTGAACAAAGAAGTAAATCAAGAACCTATACGCATGGGCTTATGGTTTCTTGAGACCAATTGGAACAAGGAAATAATAATAATAAAATAAACCTTATGAAAAGAAATATTCATCAGAAAATAAATTAATGGAAATAGTTAGTAATAACACACTTTGAAACAAATAATAGTAACACAGAAATCAAATATAATGTTTGTCTCCTAATTAGCAGTAGTGTAATATGAGCCAGAAGAATTTCCTGCACTACCTTCTTCACCTGCAGTGACTGCTCCTGTAGTAACACCAACACCAGTAGTTGCGTTTGAATTCGTATGGATATTGCCGCTGGTATTGTAAGGATGGTGAATGGAATGATGTGGTTGTTGATGATGATGATGATGATGGGAAGCAGCACCAGTACCTGAAACTCCATGAGGATTCCCACTAACCAATGATGGAATCACTTGACCCTGTGGCTGCAAATTAGAAACTCCATTGGCAAAAGATGGTAAATTATGAGCACCACCATTGGCGTTATTGCCACTATCATAATCATTGACACTAGCGGATCCATTTAAACCAATTGGACCACCTGTAGATGAACTTGTTATATAACCGCTGGTGTTATTACTGAACCATGAATTACCAGCACCACCAGTAGAATTCATAATATTATTTGGTCCACCACCTATGCTTGACGTACTTGCAGTTGTTGTATTGCTCCCAGTTGAGGTTCTTGTTGTACTATTATTGCTCCCATTATTGCTCCCATAATTGTAATTAGAACTCTGGTTACTAAATTTTCTATTATTGGCAGTAGCAGATGATCCACCGTTACTATTGTTGGTAGAAGATGGAGGAATAGCAGAATTCAAACTGGAGCTGCTTGAATTTGCATGGTATATACTACCTGCGCCAGCGCCATATTGATCATTTGAAGATGAATTTGCTGCACCATTACTATTGGAACTATTCATATGGTATTGATAAATTGGGCCATACATGGAACCAGGTGGAGGAGGTGGGAAGACAGAATATTGTCCAGGATAGATATCAGTAGAGGGTCCTTGTTGTTGTTGTTGTAGACTATTAGTATTGGATGCGCCTGTGGATGAGGTTGTGGTTGTGGCTTGTGGAGGGATACTGCCGTATTGTGCGTATTGGGGGAATTGCTGCTGTTGAGGAGGAATGTGCTGTTGTTGTTGTGATTGAATGTGTTGTTGCTGTTGTTGTTGGGATTGCTGGGATGGTTGTTGTTGCTGTTGTGGGGTACCAGTGTTGCTGTTAAGTTGCTGTTGATAACCAGCAAATTGCATAGCACCAGTGCTTGGAGCATAACTCTGTGTAGCATAAGGATTAGTATTTGTGGTGTGTTGATGAAATGGGTTGATGAATGGAACTTCCAGGTTTGTGTTATCTTCTCCTGGAACAACACCAGCGGGGTACTTATTACTGTATACACGGGCAATATTCTTGGAATAGTTGGTGTAGTTCTTGTTAACTGTGGAACCAATAATATTTGAAGTGGTGCTTTGTTGAATGGTTGGATCTAACCCATAGTATTCTTCATCTTCAATAGGAGTTTTACCTCCAAGGGAGCTTTCTTGAGCAGCTGTCCATAAATTGGGCACAATTTGTACGTTTTTCAAATCTGACTCGGAAGGACGTTGCAATTTCCCACTGTCTATATCCTGTTTTGCATAATAACTGATCAAATGTATAGTCTGCTTGCCTTCTTGTTTTTCAATATGCAATTCCTTTGTAGTGGTCGTTAAAGTAATTGTCTTTTTGACTAATCCATTTTGCAGTATGCATGCAGAAACTAAGGGTCCATTAACCAAACTGTTTCTATAATCATTATTTCCGGTGTATGAACTCGAGGCAGGTATGACGTTTGATGGTATATTTGCAACGGGAATGGTGGAGTGGTGTTGTTGATGTACTGTATCATTTCCTCCATTAGGTAGTAACATTGTGTTCAATCTAATATTCTTATTGGAATGTAGATGCAAGTTGTTGTGACCATGGTCATTGTCATTGTCATTAATATCGTCCTGATCCAATGCAAACTTTCTCTTTTTCTTCTTCTTACTGTCTTTATCAGTCAAGCTTTTCTTATCCAATTCTCCATATACTAAGAATCTGCCTTGAATTCTTGAGGGTGACCATGAAATTCCATCGGTCCATCTTTTAATACCCGACTGTTGCTCAATGAACACAAAGACGGCTCCTGATTTAATAATTAAGTTTCTTTCCCTTTCATGGGGTCTCCTCATTACTGGTTCCAATTGTTTGTCAAGCACTTCCTGAATAACTAAAAGTGCGTCTCTAGTGGAATGGATATACCCATGGTACGTCGGGGTTAATTTTGACGCCGACATGACAGAATATTATAAAAAAAATGATATCTCGTTAAATCAAAAAAGGAAAAGCCAACAATCCTGATGTATTTTTTTTTTTTTTTTGAATTGCCTTTTACCTTTGTATTTTCAAAAAGTAAAATAAGAATAATTTTCCAGGAAAGCAAAAAGAAAAATAGAATTTGCAAAATATTAAATAATTAAAATCTTGCAGAAAGTGGAAAAACAAAATACAAAAACAATAGAACAATCGAATTCCCCAAAAGCAGTTTTGATTGAACGGAAGGCGGAAAAAAAGCAAATTACAAAATGCAGATTCTCGGGTTTGTTTTTTTTTATATCAACGGGATAGTCACACAAAAATCTCGATGGGAACTGTATGCAACGATTTGTAGAATATGTAAGGAAAGTGGTGGACAGATGATAAAATCGATTATTCACAGGTAGGTTGTTGGGATGTGACAATAAAAAAAAAAAAAGAAATTGAGCGGAATTCGTTGATGTATAAATATTGCTTCCTTCCAGAAGTACCAATGGTTGATTAATGATTTGTGTGGGAGGACAAAACCGTGGGAAAGTAAAAAAAAAAAAAAAATATTTTTTTTTTCGTTCTAAACAAAGCAGGTGCTGCAAGGGTTCTTGCTTTTTATTTTTTTGGGTTCAAAGTTATGTATGCGAACACCACAAATATATAAATACTATTGGAGTACCAGATGAAGAAATGGTGAATGTAAAATCAGATGTTTTGTTGATTGGGAAGAAGTGGTTGTTATGGTGATATCTGCAGGTGGATCGCCTTGTGTCTGTTTTCCGAGGTGTTGCAGGTGCGTTTGCGTAAATCTGAGGAAATTTTGTTGGACGATTGTGGTTGTAACTTTTTTTGAGTTTCGTTTGACGTGAATTGACAGTGAATAGCTTTGAGATACTGAATGCTTTGTAGTACGAAAGCTTAAATATGCGTCTAGTGTCAAATTCAAAAATAAAGTGAGTTGGTGATGGTGCTGATAATAAGGAAAGTAATGGCTAGTGTTATAGTTTATACCTTCTCTTTTGGGGGGTGATGTGATGCTCGTTGCTCTTGTGGATTAATACACAAAGGAAAAGTTGATCAAGGGGATGGTTGTCTGTGGCGGATATGAAAGTCGTAGAAATAAATCGAGACAACAGGAAGAAGGGGAAGTGAAGAAAGGGTTGGTTGTAAAATGGAAAATTCAGATTCTTGGGAAAAGATTGGTAAATTTATAAGACAACCCAATTCTTTTTTTTTTCCCTGTTTCTCTGCTTCTGGTAACACTCATAATGGGTTCTTGTTCTTATACTTGTATTTGTGGTATATTGTTATTGTTATTGTTGGCAGCACTTGTTGCTGTGGTTTATTGGACATTTGGTTTGTATGAATGTATGGGCGTGTGTGAGTGTGCGCAGCACTATGCATGACAGGTTAAATTATTTTTAAGGTTTTGTGGTACATATTGCATTTGATAAATGTTTTGTGCAATATGCGCATTATTTTATGTACTGCGGTTTTGTCCTTAAACTTGGTTTTGTGTAGTATGCGTTTGTGTAATTATAAAGTAGGAGGTTTTCTTCCGACGTGGTTTTTCCTGTGAGAAAAGTAAACCATGTTACACTCACATCACATGTTTGTGATTAATCACTTACACATACGCCGGCACGTTGACAAAGGATCGATCCGATATCAAGAACTGCAAGAAGGCGTTTTGATGAAAATAACCTGGCATAGAGTATCTCACTAACAATCGGACTTATCACTTTGACCGGTTTTAAGAACTGAAACACCGAAACCCCTCTCCCTCTCTTTCTGGCTGCTTAATGAGAAAAAAAAAATAGACGTTTATCATGAAAAAAAAAAATACAACAATCAATGCAACACAACCGAAAAAGAAAAGTGCATTGACAAGACAGTACAGAAACATCTGCAAGAGTCGGAAAACAATTAACCCGAAGTGCAAAGAAAACCAAACCAAACACGAATAAGAAAAATAGTAATCGCAAACAAGAGAAAAAAAAAAAAAATCCGAAACATAATATTGCAATATTTGTCATCCACTGATACGACCCTGTGGTGAATATCACGAAAAACAACAACAAAAAGAATATTCCTTCTGTTGGTTTCGTTCTTGTGTTTCGAGTTCGTTCTTGTATTAGGTAAATAGTTCAGCCTTGTTGAAAGGAGAGGTGCACCAACATGCATGGGGAGAGGAGTAAGAAAAGAAAAGAAACGAAGACTAAAGATAGATAACCATACAAGCTGGTTACATGCGTCATAGATTTTATTCGACATACAGAATTAGAAGTAGGTGCATTAATAGCACAGTTGGGTCTGACTATGATTTTGATTCACTTGTGTCTCACATCGTTGTGTTACTCTTGCTTCGTTCTCCGGGTTTCCGTATTTTTTTTTTTGTTTCTTTCTTTTCGCCAAGAATCGCGCATTGCGATTTCACTTGCTCGTATGGTTCTTTCGCAATGCAACAATTCATTTGAAACATTAGCCTATGAATTATTGAACAAAAACGCATGTTGTGCTATCAAATGTGCTAAAAATTCACTAAGTCCCACACTGTATCCAGGTATCGGCTTTTAAATCGATGCAGTTAGCCTATGAATTATACGGTTGTTGTGAGTCTGGACTAAAATCCACAGTTTCATGGATGCCCAGAGCACACAAAATTTTAATTTAAACAATTTTTTTTTTTTTTTACAGATTGCATCAAAAACCTTGATTAGTAATCTTATGTAACATAACCAACAATGGGTATTCATACAGAATTCGAAGTCTGACAAATTCAGAATTAAGGATTGAAAAGTGAAGAACTCAAGAGAGAAGAAATAAGAAAAGAGACGTTGGAATAAAATAGATAACCAAAAAGGCAAAATAATACAACAAAGTTTAACTTACAATTCCACACCCCATTCTTCATTCTCTCTTAGACTGGCTTATTCCGTTTTCTCCTCTACTGTGATCTTTCTCGATAACTCATAGCAGAAACACAAGAAGGTTTTTCGACATTGTACTCCGATACCAAAGCCAACTACAGGTCTAAGATTGTTAGTGTCGATTTTTTTTTTGTCTCCCTTGGTGATTCTAGACAAGGGATTGGTGGGGGTATCTCTCATATTGTTTTTCCCCCGTGAACATCGTATGATTATTTGTGACATGTTGTTCTTGTTGGTCATTAAGGTTTTGTATTTCGTTCGTGATGAGACACAGACCCACAGTACTCCTCCTCTTGTATCCAATACGAACCAAACACGTACAAGTGCAATTGCAAAAACACAACTACAATCATCCTTCTTCCTCTCCTCCTTGTAGCCTTCATTCCTGGTTTCAACCCTCCTCAATAAAATATCAAAAGCTTGATACAGCCTTTCTTTTCACACGCATGGTTTGTTGAATTTTCTCGATTTACTTTCAAAGTTTTTGACAGGCTACAGCCATGTGTCAGTTTTTTTTTTTTTTGTTTTTCGAACATCAGAGTCCCAATTCGAATACATGTTTACCATTTTGTGTAGAGCCCCAAATGATAAGTTTTGTGGTCAACATCCAATATTATTATAATAGTAGCTTTCTAGCCGAATATTCCTGGTTATGAAACCAAATATAAGAAATACTTCACAAAAGTGCAATAAAAAATAATATTTGCTAAACTGGCGGTGTTTAACAACCTAATAACTTTAATTGGTTTCACCTTGAATTACTAAAATTTAAAAGAACCGCACAAAGGGAATGGCAAAATATAACATTGCATGTGAGCTAGAAGAATGGGAAAGTAGTGGGATAAGGAGTGAACAAGAACTTTTTTAGTTTCCATGTGGCCTATTGTTGTTGATTTTGTTCGACTTTTGAATTTTCTTTCTTTTTACATTTTCCTTGTACTTAAATTAGTTGTGCTTAAACTAATTTTATCTTTTCAAACTTAAAATATGATTATTTCACTTAAGCTTTTCATATGTTTCAACTTTACTACTCTGTTTGTTTTGTTTTTTTTTTGTTTTTTTTGCTTATTTGCGTGCTTGCCTCGTGATTTCTTTCTTGGTTATGAACAACTACACGATTTTTGTTTCGTGTTTTGTATACTGCTGCTGATTAAGAAAGTGTAAGGTTAAGTTTATTGAGTAGACTTTCTTCTTTTGGTATTTGACCTGCACTGGAAAAAAGGATAATTGCAGTGTACACCCTTATGATTGCAAAATGAAAAAGAAGATTCGTCTGTACCTCGATTATTTTATTTTTCTATTTTTTCTCTCTCCTGCTTATTCCTGTTTGTTCTTTGCAGCAAAACGGAAAAAAAATAAAAAAACGTTCAAAATTATCCGGCGCAGTTTTTTTTTTCCCGTCACTGTTCCTAGGTTCCGTTTCCTTTCCGTTTCAGGCAATAGCCACACAACCGTCAATTAATGATTTAGTTTTTTTTTTTTCGTTCTCTTCGCTGCAAATACACGCCTTGCACAGATTTTGCAACTAATAATAAAATAAATATCTATTGTTTATAGCAGTAGCAGCATAACAACCGATATTCAATTGATTTATAATATTTTGCTTGTTGATACACAAATTTGGGACACACACCCTCAAACAAAAAAAAACCATAAACTATAACCTTAAAGGTCTTGCCCACGCATTCCAGAGTTTCTATAAGTCCGCCTGTTGTCCAAGAGGCATGTCCAGAAGTTATCACAAAGATGGATATGTTATTATTTTTTGCTTAAGTTTGTGTGTTTTTGCTGCTGTGGCCATTATAGTTTTTAATGTTACATTTTTATATATTTTTAACTTTAAGCTTAAGATTGTAAGTTTCAACTTTAGACTCACCGAACTTGACTAAGAAAAGCACATGTTACACGAAAAAAAGTTTAAAAAGGATAAAAGACTATCCGGACGGCCAATCTTCATCTTTGTGACGATAACAAATGTAGAAAACGCTAGGAAATAGTGGGAGAAATGGAAAAAAAAAAGAAGGAGGAGAAATAGTTATAGGAATTCCGGTTTTTCAATTTATTAATAATGACCAACTAATTAAAAAAAGGAAAATTAGAAGTATGACAATTGCACAATCATGTTTTGAATTGTTTCCCGCGTTTCCTTGGGGTGAGGACTAGACCACACATGTTCTACAAATTGATGTAATGTCATCAAAAGCATGTGCTGTTGGTGGTGGTTGTACTATTCGTCGGAGGTATAACGCCCCTCCTCCTTCCCCCTCCACCCCGGAACGAAACACAATTAGTTTTTTTGGTTTTGGTTTTTTACTTCTAGGTTGAAGCTTTTGTTGCTAGTATTTCTTAATTTTATTATCATTTTTCTTCCTTTGTACCTTGTTTTCTATAAATTGGGTTTTCAATATTCGTTTTACTAATCTTTCTTTTTTCCTCCCTGATAAAAGAAATATCTTTCCTTCAGAGTGCATGGCTTAAAAGTGCTTTCCATTTGATAATTTCTTTCTTAGCTACGTCATACCTAAATTTGACAATTTACAAACACTGTCGCAATTTGCGATGATGTAAAAATACATTATCTCATTATCTACTAAAACATTAAAGTAGTGTAAGCCAAAGCAAAGTATACTAGTCAATCTCTACAAAGTACAAATAGATAGATCAATTGATTCTTTATATTTTTTGCTATTAGTCTTTAGCAATGGATCATAATTGTGCCTAAATTATCCACAATGTTAAAATCTTACTCTATTCCCCCCTTGGAAGGTTTTGAGCACTTATCAATTCAAATAAATTCGAAAAAAAAAAAATTAAAAAAAACCGTTCGACGTTCTTTACCTTGTAGATCTTCTCCGTCTGGCCCTTATGCCTTTTCCCCATCTTTTCTCCCCTTCATCATCATCGATGATAACAATAAAGTTTATTATTTATCATTGCTATCGTAAACATAAACCAAAAAAAAAAAGAAAAGTAAATTGGAAACCACTTTCCTTTCGCGGGGTGTGGATGTCATTCCTTCCTAATTGAGTTCTCATCTACACAATTTGTAATGACCATACGTGGTTTTGGTTAATCTGCAAGGGTTGCACGTGCATTTAATCTGTTTCTACATATACATATCTTCGACAAATTATTAACACCGATCTCAGCCTTCTTGTTGTCAGCACTCTTCCCGTTTTGCTTTTTCACTTTTCTGTTATATATTTATTTTTATCATAGTTGGCGGCATTAGCTTTTTTAGATTCGATTCCACATTATCAATAACATTAACCAAAAAGATTAAAAAGAGACGGGAAACGCATCAGAAGTAGGTTAAACTTTCCATTCTAAACTTTTCTTTTATACATCTCCTTTGTAAAACATGCATATCAACAAAAAAATGGTATATGTGCATGAAGTATGAATTCAGAAAACCCAAAACAGACCAATAACCATATTCATACTTCACAACTATTCGACTGCAAAAAAAGACTAAGAAAAAAGTAATAGAGGGATAAAATTGACAAATACACCTCCACTTAGCCTCGTTCTTTCCACTTTCCCTTCCACCCCCTCTTTCTTGTTCGCTCGAACTCCCTATACGGGAATTCAAATCCGTTTAGGCTTTTACGCCACTTATCTTTGTTTATTGTCGTGATTACTCTATCGAGAAATATAAGATAGAGGATATAACAATTGACAAAAACAATAACAAAAATTGTGGATAATTTGAATTGTGTACATATACAAAGGATCGCAATAAGGTATTATGTGCGCTGTTCACGATTTAGGGTTTAGTAATTCTTTTTGGACACTTGGCAAGGGTTTTATATTCCAATGGGCAAACTATTGATATCAATGAAGTGTAGCAAAGGTGTATTCCCCAGTTTGTTAAAAAAAAAAAAAAAAGATCTTGTCTTTGATGATTAGACTTCTCGTGAATAATTATTGTTACAACGTGGGGCCTATTTTTGATGTATATAGATACATCTATTGCAAATATGTTAAATTGGTTTCAGAAGTTTTTTTAGTCTCCCCATTCTATATGTTTTTCATTTCTTTTTTGCAGCTTTGTCTTACTAATTATTTTTTGTTTGCATTTGCGTCATTGTAGAGATGCGATTGTCTCAAACTCATGACCAAATTGTGAGGCAGTCGTTGTTGTGACAATCCTACAAGATCATTTTGAATGACCAGTGTATCTAATCACTTCCGTTTCCTTGATAATCCATGTGGGTCCCTTAATTCCAACCATCCCAAGAAGTATATCGGGAATAACAATTTCTAGTTCATATTATACTGCGAAAAAAAAAAAATTCTTTCGAACCGATTATACTGTATTTGCTACAAATAGCGATACAATTAATAATCTTAATAATGAAGTGTTCTACAGATTCTAGTACTGTACTTAATGGGTACGATAAACAATTTCTTGGGGGGTTATGATACTCCAACTGTTTAAAATGAAAAGAAATTAGATAACAAAAAGAAAAGATGGCCAGAGATAACCAAAGGGGGAAAAAAAATAGGCTGTGGATAATAGTACTGTTTTACACGCACTCATTGCCTTTGGTAGCAATTTTAGCTCCTCATCGGCTGCTCTCGAGTTATTCGATAACTTCTTCTCGGAGCCATATATTGTAACGATGTACTTGCCTAATTGGGCGATAATTAAAATTAGAGACAAGTTAAACTCTCCTCGAGCTCATCTCCTGTGGATATTTTACTCTTTCATGGTACTGTTACAGAAGTACTACTTCTGAACTGCGAATATAACTAAACCAAAAGGTGCTGTCGGAGCTCCGACGATACTAGAAACATATATATGCAATGCCTGGTTTTGAAGTTGCCTTGACATTTGCTATTCGGGCAGATATTGTTCATTTGATTTTTTTTTTCCTCCTTCCGATTCCCACCGATTACGAGCCTTGAGTAGTGTCCGTATTTTGCAATGGCTTGGAATGTAAAGCATTTATTGCATGCACTTAATTTAAAAGGGAGAGTCAATGAGTCTTAACTTTCTAAGCACTAAAATGAGCCCACTAGAACGCAAACGGAGTTTGAACAAAAATTGAAAATTCCAAACTCCTATTATTAGTACTAAGCATAAAAAAAATAATAGAAAACCACTCCTTATTGTAGTGTGGTTCGATGTAACAGGAAAATATTTCCAGAAAATGTAAGAAAAAAAAATAGGGGCGGATGGGAGTACGTACACAAATATAACCGGCACTTCCATCCTAAAATTAGGGAATTGAGCAAAATTAACCAGGGAAAGATATAGAGAAAGGATTATATGTCTTGGAAAGAAGTGCTTGAGGATATGGTACAATTACATTTTGTAAATCGTGAGTAATTCAATCACAGTGGAGAATCAAATCAAGCAAGACGAGAAAATTCCTTGGTGGATTCCTCGGGAAGTTAAGGGAATGTCATTTCGGCGTACAAAAACGAACCTGCACAATTTAACTGAACGGTTACTCCTATTTTTCAACTTTCCACATTACGCATGGCTCAGGTGAAGATGTCCACACCAGCAAAAGTAGCAAAAGTAGCAAATAACAAATAGCAAACAGCAATAGCAACAGTAGTATGATCCTGTTTTGTGTGGTGATACTGGAGAAGACTGTGGCAGTTGACAGCTATCACCAACCTTACTACTGTGTTACAGGAGTAAAGTAAGGTTGCAACGGTGACCCATAAAGGGCTTGTTAAGGTTTTTAGTTATCCCTTACTCGAGGCCAACTCTTTGTTAAGTAACGTGGGGCAAGGCAGTACTTCGTCCTCTGCCTGCTTCTGCGTGCTTGGCTGATTCACTGCCCCCTTCCTCCCCCTCCCCCCACACGACCTTTTTTATTTTTTTTTTATTTTTTTCTCTCTCTCTCTCTCTCTTTCTTTCATTGCCACAGGTATTGGCCCTATTGTGTTTCCACTGCGGGTTCCCCTATTTCTGCTTATATGCGTGCGAGTATATAAATTTAACTAAATTCAGATCACATTAAAAAAAAATATTACGAAATCCCACAGCAAAGAATTTCCCTCAAATTTTTATCATCTCCCTGTTTGGTTATTCCCGACTCGAGGACTTTTACTTCCACCAACTTACCCCTTCATCAAAAGGCAATTAGGACCCTATCTATTCGATGTTAAAGACTGATTCCATCGACTACCACAGTTATCTACCTCCTTATCGCTCCCTATTGAACCCCACAGCAAGATATGACTACCAAACACATTCCTTGATTCCGTTATCGCAGAATGACTTGAACTCGTTGAGAAAAACATATCAGAAGAAGAAGGAGCCACAGCCTTTCAAGATGAAGTACAAATCACTCTTGAGTGATGTGTCAAGAACGATTAGTATGAGGATTAGCAACACAAGTTTGCTATCCACAAGCAATCTTAATGCCGCATCCCTGGCTGCTCCACAACGGCCAACAACGGCTGCTTCTGCTTCATCTTATTCTTCAAGTACTAATGCCAGCATAAGCACGGGAGGCGGAGGTGGTGCTACATCAACAGCCAATACCAACAACAATACTTGTCTCAATAGGTTGACCTCTCAGCAGCAGCCATTATTTCCTGTTGAGTTACATATCAAGAACCTCCCTATTGAAATCCTCGATTATATCTTCTATTTGGTTGATGATAAATTGGATTACAAAAGTTGCATGTTTACATGTAAGTTGTTTTACTTTTTGAGTAAGCCATATTACTATGAAGAGTTGCAATTTGTGTCAACATACAGATTTGCCCAATTCATCTCATACTTGAGATTGAATTCTGAAGTTGGTCAATATGTTCGAACGATTGACTTATCAGGTATCAAGCCAAGTTATGACGAGGATGAAGAGGAACAGCAGCAACAGCAACAGCAACAGCAGCCACAACACCAACCCCATCAAAATATTCATCACCAACAACAGCAAAACCACCCATATCGTCCAGGGATTGACCAATTGGATCAGATGGAAATAAATGGAGAAATTATCCTTCAATCTGAGAAAACAGACCAATTCCCAACTGGTAAAGTCTATGCTGGTTGGAGAGATTGGAAGTTCAGAAACAATCCATTATACACTGTTCATGCAGCACCTACAACTTCATTGACCAAAGTTCGTTCAAATTCTCAATTTCTGGTTAATTCTACTAAGTCAACTGGTTCCACGAAATCATCATCATCTTCTTCCAAAAAATTCAGCAAACCTTTCAAGTATTTTAAATCAAGAAAAAGAAGCAGATCTTACAGTGGAGGTTTAGGGAGTGGAAGTAACAGTAGAAGTGGAGCAGGAAATGGTAGTGGGGGTCCAAGAAAAGCACCGAAATTGCAATATCTTCAATTGGATTCGCAAACTTCATTAAGTAATTGGACAAGACACTTTGCACCACATCCTATGATCAACAAGTTTTTGATTAACTATTCAACTACCAAGGATTTACCAATTGGTTACATTTTGCATTTGATTAATTTGTGTCCAAATTTAGTCAGTTTGAATTTGGGTAATTTATCACTTTCAACTGATTATGAAATTACCCGATCAACAGTATACAAGTACCAAAATTTTGATTTGATGAACAACTATCCGAAAGATTTGATCCACAACATTGATGACATTATGAGATTGAATGATAACGACGATGTTTATTCAATTGCCGGTCAAAGTAGTATTTTAAGATTTGAAAGTAACAATAATTTCTTGGATAGTATTTATAAAACAAATCCAGCAAGTGGTTCAACCGCTTCTTCGGTTTATTCAGTCACCACATTTTCTAAACCAATTAGAAAATACAACAGTTTATTACCCCCATTACCCCCAACCGTGGCTGATATTTCCTACTTGAACAAAGGGGACGGCAAAGTTTATCTTTCCGATTTGAACTTGAAATCAATCAACAATGCCAATTTGAGAAGAGTGAGTGAAGAAGAAGTATTGGCTGCCATCATTAAGAATCATGGCAAGAGAGTTTTAAGTTTAGATTCTTTCAACATGCCAGTCACTGTTAATGCGGAGATTTCTGGGAAATTAAGGTACATCAATTTGTCATCAATGATTTGGTTAAATCGTAATATGATTGAAAAATTCTTGACGAAATTGTTAACTAGAAGAAGATCAGAACTAAAAGTATACGGGATATACGATGGTGATGACAATTCTGGGTTTTCTACAGATGTTGATGATTATGAAGACAGCGACGATGAAGAACAAGGGGAACAAGAATACCTGCACGGATCAGGTGTTTACAAGCAAGATTTGGTTATTGATTTATCTGATTCGGGAATGTATAAAAACTTGCAATGGGCAAGGAGAATTGATCTTAGTACATTTGAAGGATGTCAATTGGCAAGTAAAATCATCAAGAATGATTTACTATCACCTCACGAGGAGCATTTGAGAAGAGATCGGATCAGAAGAGGCAGACTAGCTGAAAATTATTTATCGTAACCAATGTATTATTTTCAAACACACATACTCAGATATATAGGTGTATATACAAATTCACATGAACACGTATATGTATAGCTTAATTTATGATATGAATAATAACTCCATGCTCAAAGTAGAAGTAGTAGAAGATAATCGAGAATACAAAAAAAAATGTACCAGACATCAGGTCATCACCATTTCATGGATCTGCCAAAGCCTAATTTCTTAGGGGCGACCTCCAATAGCGATGGTTTTAAAGCTGGGATCATATTAAAAAGGACTGCTCCCTTAAAATAGACACTAATAATTTATCTAGAAAATTCAAGCAAATTCAAAAGTACCAACTCTTGCAATCTCGCTCAATGTTAATGCCAATTGCAAAATATAAAAGTACCCCAAATCACTTGAAAGTTCATTATTGAAGGAAAAAAGAAAAAGAAAGAAATAAATATGTGAAAACTTTTTTTTTCTTCTTAATGATGATATTTATAGTGGATACTAACTGGAAGAATATTTTTTTTTTTTCGTGACGTATTCACACGACCCACTGATATGTGAAAGGAGGGAGGTAGAAAAGAAAAAAGGCGGACAGTGATAAAACTAAATCGATTACTAACTCACTTCTTCATCTTGTTTCATAAACTAGAAAGTTACCATCATGTCAGATTTGTCCGCACAGCTTTCAGCATTTAAGAACAAGATCAAGAGTGGACCATCTGTTATCGTTCCAAGAAAGGCAACGTTAGCAAAACCACCATCACCAATATCCAACAACTCCTCCAAGAAAAATGACACCACCACAACTACTAGCAACAATATATCCAAGAAGAGATCGTTGAATGACTCCATGACTGAAGTTCTAAAAAGACAGAAACAGAATTTGGGAGAAATGACAGGGTCTCATTTATCTACACAATTACATTTAGCTGTTGAATATATCAAGGAACATGATAAACCTATTCCAGTTGAAAAATTACAAAACTACTTATCTTTTGATATTCATCAAACGTTATTGCCATTATTGAAGGAAATCGATAGGATTAAATATGATGAAGAAAAGGGAACCCTAGAATATGTCTCGTTGCATAACATACGTAGTGCTGATGATTTATTAGAATTTTTGCGTCGTCAAACTACGTTCAAGGGCACATTTGTTAAAGAATTGAAAGATGGATGGGCAGGTTGTATTGCTGCCATAGATGAATTGGAAGCAGAGAATAAAATCTTGGTACTTCGGAATAAAAAGGAAAATGCACCTAGATTGGTTTGGGCAAATAACGGAGGAGAAATGGGATATATTGATGATGAATTTAAAGACTTGTGGAATGAGGTAAAATTACCTGAGAGGGATGTCTTGTATCAGAAATTGTTGGATCAAGGTTTGAAACCAACGGGAGCTGATCCTAATTTGATCAAGAAACAACCACTGAATAAAGATAAGAAACAGAAGAAGGCTAGAAGAGGTAAGATTACTAATACCCATATGAAAGGTATTTTGAAAGATTATTCTCAATTGGTTTAATAGGTCCACGTTGGATATAATAGGTAAGTTCTACAGGAATATATATATATATATAAATGGTTTTAGTTGTAAGTCGTGTATATGTGTCAGGTCTTCTCCCCATTGTCGTTTGGCGTGTGTGGGTGTAGCTGGTGGTGGTAAGAACAAGCAAACAGAGAAGGAAAAAAAAAAAAAATTTGTTCTTGCAAACCAGACGATATCAATCGGATCTGTTTCCTTTCCTTTTCATTTCATTAACCAAATAGTCCATCATGTCAGGTACGTAAAGACCAGTATATTGATTACCATGTGTTCATTTCAATTGCAAGTTTCTTTGTTTTGCCTTGAGTATACTAACAATTAAATTCCTATAGTCGATTTCAACGCCGTGGCCACCGAATTCACCAACTTTTACTACAACCAATTTGATTCCGACAGATCTCAATTGGGTAATTTGTACAGAAATGAATCCATGTTGACTTTTGAAACTTCTCAATTACAAGGTGCCAGAGAAATTGTTGAAAAATTGACTTCTTTACCATTCCAAAAAGTTGCTCACAGAATTTCTACTTTGGATGCCCAACCAGCCAGTCCAAGTGGTGATATCTTAGTTATGGTTACTGGTGAATTATTGATTGATGATGAAAGCAATGCCCAACGTTATTCTCAAGTCTTCCACTTGATCCCAGATGGTGGTTCTTACTATGTATTCAATGATATCTTTAGATTGAACTATTCTTAGAGGGGAATATTGAATGCTTGTGTGCTGTATTTCGCCAATAGTTGCATTTTTTTTGTTTTATCGTGTGATTGAATTTATACTATACATAAATACATAATGTTTTAATAATTGATTGTATCTTTATAAAGCCATTGGGGTTATGGTTGTCTCTGAAATTCGGTGATCCTTTTTTAAGGCTTTGGTTGTCTCTCACAGTTGTTGCCACGAGAGAATGAGAGTGAGGACAAAACAAAAAACAAAAAAAAAACTGCCAACAGTATCGTTTGCTCTTATTGCTGTTAATTTACAACCCACATCACGAATTAACATATATCATCAATGTCACATCCGAACGAAGATCAGATAGTCAACGATACTGAAGATGAACAAACTGTTCAACCTCAATTGTCATCTCCGAGGATCCCACCTCGTCCAAGCAGACAAACTACATTATCAGATCAAGAATTGAACGTTAATCTCGAACCAACACTTACCAGTAGTACGACTACTACTGGTACCGCTCCAAACCAACCAACCATTCCACAACGACCAATTAGTAGACCTACGAAAAGTCCAGAAGATAAAGCTAAGGATAGTAAAGAAGAATTGGAAATTGATCACAGTGAAGTAGTCTTCTCGGATAGTCAAAATTTGGATATTCCTGTTATTCCAAGTCGTCCCCAGAGACCACAACAAGTACAAGAACAAGCCGAGGAACAAATTGAACAAGTAAAAGAAAAACCAATTGTGCCTCCACCCTTTTCCAGACCTCAAGAACCTACCATTCCACAGAGACCAGAGAATAGACCTAATGAACCTGTTATTCCAAATCGTCCTCAAAAGAAGCAAGAAGCACCAATTATCCCTCAACGTCCTCAAAGTTCAAAACTGAACCCACAGGAACCCGCCATTCCACAACGTCCAACAAACACTAAATCAGTAGAACCAGTTGTTCCATCTCGACCAGAGAGCAATAATCCAGCTGAGCCAGTTATACCTTCACGTCCACATACTTCTCTGCATCATGTCCAAGAAGACTTGGACGATGTTATTGACCAACTCGAGAAAGAATTAGGAGACTCTATTGAACCATCGGTTCATGAACCCATTGAAGACGAAGAGTCGTCACCTATTGAACCGACGCCTTCAATAAGTGGATTTAGATTGCCATCAAATGAAGCAAATCAAGATCAAGAGGACGAAGATGACGATGATCAAGACCAACAAGTGACTCGATCAGAGAGACCAGTTCCTGAAGGTGAATTGAATTCAATAAATAATCATAATCTGAGTACCTTTGGTGACGGGGAAGTTACACCAGGAAATTCGGATACCAAAGCCAGTTTTAAAAGTGATGAAGATGAAGATGATGAACATGGAGCACATCGTGACCACGGCGATTCTTCTAGTTTTGATGATGATGTAGAAACTATCTCGCAAGAAAAAGAAGATGATTTGGAACAAGAGCAACAGAATCGTCAAATAGAAGAAGAGCGATCGGATGCACCAGCTGAAACTCATGAGTCGACTTCGGGTGAACACGTTGACGAAAATGAACCTATTGGTGGTGATGAAACTGACACTGAAAAGGCATTAGAGCCAGAAGAAGACAAAGAAGAGAAGGCACAAGAAGCTGTAAATGATAAACCAACAACCGAAGATGCTTCTATAGAAACTCGAGAAAAAATTGAAAGCAAATCTTCGACCCCGGTTATTCCAAGTCGACCACACAAAAAGGCATCATTATCAAGATCAACAACTGAAGAAGAATCAATAAGCTTAAATCAAGAAAGACCGAATCTTGACAAACCTGTTATCCCCAAGAGACCAACTGCAGATTCATTAACTTCTGCCGATGAATCATCAAGTAGTACTGGTTCAAGTACTAGCAATAAACCAACAGTTCCAGTTCGTCCAACAAAATCATCAACAAGCTCTTCATTGGAAACGGCAACGAAACTGAAACCACCGCCACCAAAACCCAAGAAGTTGTCTTCCAAAATTGCAGCTTTCCAACAGCAATTATTTAACCCCGTAAAAAATGAGTCATCAACGGATGAAAACTCGGGCAATGAATCAAAACCTAAGAAATCAACTGATAGCAGTAAATTTTTGCTGCGATTCGGAGGTAAGGCAATTCCCTTGCCTGGTATGTTCAATCCAGGGCAAATTCCTCTTGGATCAAGACCATCAAAGAATAATCAACATGAAGAAGAAAAAGACGAACAAGAGGAAAGTTCGAAAAGCGTTGAAAATGCTCCTGCTAGAAGAGCTAGAGGTCCACGAGGTAAGAAATTGCCTAAATCTGTAAGTGAGGCCAAAGTTGAAACTGAAAGCAAGTTCTGTTTAGAAAGTGGCGAATTGTTTGATATTGTATTTACTAAAAAAGTTGAACCAACGGAAGATCCCGAAGATGAGGAAAAGAAGAATAATAATACTGAATTAGAAGGAAAGGAAGAAGAAGAGGAAATTGTTGATGCATACCAAGAACAACCTGAAGAAAAGAAAGTTGCCGTTGAACCAGAAGAGACTATTCCACATCAAGTTTCTGAGGGAAATAATGATGAAGTGGAAGGACCAGTTGAACCAAAGAACGCCATTCATCATGTTGCTAGTGTAACCAATGAAAAGGATAATGAGGATCAAGAACAACAAGTTGAATCAAATCAAACAATTTATGATGCTGCTGGTAGCATCAATGATATAGATGAAGATATTGCTGCTGAACAAGAAACAAAGAAGAGTGTGTCTACTATTGACTCATCTAGTGCATTAGAAGACAAGCAAGAACAAGAGCTGGAACCTATCCATCGTGTTAGTATACCCACCACCACCACTACACAATGCAAAGAACAACAACAGGAGGCTTCTGTTGGTGTGCCAATTGGAGATGATGAAGAAACATCAGAAAATGTGATTTCCTCAGAAGAATCTATAGTTGACGTTAAGCAAGAGATTGAGAGTGCTTTATCTAAAGAAAATGACTATGATATTTTATGAAAACGAATTTTGCCTTTATCTACGTTTTATGTATTGGAAATAAAGAACTAAAAATCTATAATATATATAAAAAAAAATACACATATACGATATAAATCCAATATTATTATATTCTTTTAGAGCGTGCTCCAGTACGTGATCTCGATGAATTGTTATCTTCTTTATATAGTGGTTTATAATCATATGAGTTCACATTCGCTTTCTTATTAGCTTTCTTATCATCTTCAGTCTCTGTAAACTGCTTCTGTTCCTTGTTCTTCCCTTTATATTCATTCAACAATTTCTGTCTCAATTCACCAACTTTCAAATCGATAACCAGATCCTCTTCATCTTCATCTTCTAGTCTATCTCGTAAATCCATACATTTCACTTCAATGCGTCGTAATAATTCATGATCATTCAATTCTTTCCTAATTCCACCATCTGTATCACCATCTCTTTTTTCCATTCGAATTTCTCTTTTCTTCTCATCAATCACTTTCTGGTGTTGTAGATGTTCTTGTAGTTGTTTTTCCTTTTTACGAGATTCATGGAATCCTGGTTTGGATATTTTGGAATTTAGGTTTGTTTGAACATGACCTGAAGTGGCCGAACCTCGTACTGATTGCAATCCTATTCCATTATATGACATATTGTTCTTTCGACTTGTTACTTATTTTGATTAGATTGGGAACTGTATTCTGGTTAAGATGATCTTCGATGATAAGGAAAATTGTACTCGTCAAACTTTGGACACTCTTACACGTCCTGGCTAGTACAAGATGGTGCTTTTTTCTATTTTTATTCTTTCTTTTTTTTTTCGTGTAAGTCGTGTCTTTGTGGTGCTTCACGTGCATGAAAAATGATCGGCAACATCAACAACCATCTCCTCACTATAAAAAAAAAATTATAACTAGCCAGATATTACATTCTGATATTTCTTTTATTTTTTTTTAAAAAAAAATTTTGACAAAGCGATCAAAGAACAAATTTTAATACTCGTGTGCATTAACTTACTTGTACCTCATCTCACATATAACACATTAATGAGTAAGATATTGCATATATTACCTTCCAGATATAGGTTCAAAACCGTTGGAGTGTTAATCGTCTTTGTTATAATAATATTTTCATTGTTCCATCACCAATCTGCAAATTATTTGAATAACAGTAATGAATTAAATACCCTTCAACAAAGTGATGCAAACAATGTGGATCAAACATATGAATCGACTCCCAATAAAATAATCGATGCCAGACCAGATTATGACAACCAATTCGAACAGCAACAGGACCAACAATCCACGTCTTTCCCATTATCTTCATCATCAAGTTCATCGGATGACAGGAATGCCATAAATGATCCTGTTATGAAACCAGTATCTGCACATGTGTTTTGGAAACATATATTTGAAACGTTTGATAAATACGAATTGGACCTTGGAGAAGATCCTGGTAAGGCCGTGCATTATATTGATAAATCCAAACAAAAGCAAGGTGAAAAGACCAAGGAAGTGTTATTATCTAAGGCAGATATATCAACCGAGTTATTTGAAAAATTGAAATCCAAGCATCATGGTGTGGTTGAGGATCTACCAGAAATGATGCCAGAATCTGTTTACAAAAAGGGCACCAAGGGGGTAGTTATCATCGGAGGAGCAAGATTTTCTTGGTTAGCTTATTTGGCATTAGTAGCTCTTCGAGAAACAGGATCAAAATTACCAGTGGAAATAATCATGCCAACGAAGAATGATTATGAAAGAGAAGTTGAATTTTGTGAAAAAATCTTACCTGACATGAATGCAGCTTGTGTCGTGGTTGACGATGTATTGGGTGAAGCAGTTATGAAAAACAGAAAATTCAAAAGCTTCCAATTCAAGGCATTGGCTATGATTGTTTCATCATTTGAACATATTTTGTTATTAGATTCTGATAATATGATTGTTTCGAGCCCGGATAAAATCTTTGATAGTAAATTATATAAAGACTATGGAATGATTACTTGGCCTGATTATTGGAAACGAACAATTTCACCCATATATTATGAATTGGCTGAGATTGAAATTAATGAAAACAAGAGAGTGAGGTACGATAGATTCCCATTATATATCCCACCGGGGGTTAATTCAAACGTTGAAGGTTTTGAAAAACCATCTACGCCATACCATGATTTAGAAGGGGCTATACCTGATTTATCCACCGAATCAGGACAATTGATTATAAATAAGAGAACCCATGGGGAGACTATTTTATTGGCTTTGTATTATAACATGTATGGACCTAATTTGTTTTATAAATTATTTTCATTAGGAGAACAGGGAGAAGGTGATAAAGATACCTTTGTTGCCGCCGCAGAAGTGTCTAGACAAGATTATTATCAAGTGAAATCATTCATTAAGACGTTTGGATATGTCGATAACGATGGGAAATTCCAAGGGGTTGCTATGGGGCAAAGAAATCCTTTAGTAGATTATGAACAATTTGAAACCAAAGTATTGAAAGAACATTTGGAAAACGAATCGACTAAGAAATCAAGCATATCTGAACAAATTGAAAAATTAAAAGTCTTTGAAAATGAAGTATTCCACCAACATAATAAGATCCCGTTATTTACTATACATTGTAATTATCCAAAATTGGACCCCTTGCAGTATATGTCAAGAGCTGAT
Organism: Candida frijolesensis; assembly: GCA_030557105.1. Taxonomy (NCBI): domain Eukaryota; kingdom Fungi; phylum Ascomycota; class Pichiomycetes; order Serinales; family Debaryomycetaceae; genus Candida; species Candida frijolesensis. The sequence goes on along the minus strand of JAKTVH010000054.1, from coordinate 15,818 downwards.
TTATATGACGAAAAGAACAAAAAATTGAAATACAAATTATACAGTGGATTATCATATACCAAGGAAGAGATGAGAAATGGTATACCTGAAAATACTGAAGTCGATTTTGAAATTGAACAATGGCAACATATTCATGATATATTATGTGTCAAACGAATTCATTTTGTTCACTTTAGTGATAAAGATATGACGGAAATGTGTGAATTTATTAATAATCAAGTAACATGGTTATCCACTTCCGAATAGACTACTAGAAGTTGTATTACATAGGAATAGATCTTTTTTTTTTAAGAATAAACAAAAAATAAAAACTTGTAAAAACTAGCTGTAAAAAAAAGTGCATACAAAAGAAAATTAACCGCCCATGTACTGCTCATCAAGCCTGTGTTGCAAAAAGTATACACCTCGAAAATGTTAGTAAAGAACCTAATGTTGCTTGAGTTTACAAATACACAAGAGAATGTATACAATGTTGATGATTCAGCAAAATGATATTCGAAGGTGGTTGTAAAGTATTAGTGCAGTATATTAGTATTCGTATTTTGGTTGTACAGCAGAATCTGGTTATTGAGGTTGGTACAATCCTTTTTTTCTTACCATACATTTTGGTAAAGCGCGACAAAATTGTTTGAACTACTTGTAGAGAAAATGCTGTCAGAAATGGCTGTAAAAAAAAGACCCAAAGAAAAATTATACGCTAATATACAACTCCATACTATATCTGTGTTGTCAGAATTACCCGCCCATACCAAAAAAAAACAACTATAAAAGGAGATCAAGTTTCTCCAAAAAAAAAATACTTTTTTACAACACTTTTTTCTTCTTCTTTCTTGTGTTTTTATATCAATACAACATCAATCCATCATCAATCATCGATATGAATAATAATAAATCATATCAAGATGTATAAAGTGAGTATATTTTTCAATTGAGTTTGTTTTAGAATACCATGCTAACTTATAATCCATTTCTGTTACGGCGGTTAAGCTGGTTTCCCATAATATCCATTCCCAATGTGGTAGTTAAGCTGGTTTCCAATAATATACATTCCCATTCCCATTCCCAACATGGTGGTTAAATTGACACCCAAAGATACACAAGTGAAGTGAAATGGGAAACCAGAGCCTTTAGAGATATCCACAGAAGAGCTGCCCAAAGAAGGTTTGACGCCACCTTGAACTATTTTGAGTAGGGTCCACAATTTAAAGGCGGTTGTGGGTTAGCGGTGGCTCTTCAACAAGGAAGTGACTAGTCACCACTTCCTTGATTTGTATATAGTATATAGGGTGGTGTGTAGTATATAGTTCGGATATAGGATGTATATAGGAAGGCTGGGCGGGCTGACTACCTGCCTAGTCTGGGCCCCCCGAGGCCATGGGGCGGGATGCCCCTAAATGGGGGGCCAGTCCGGGGGGAAAGTCCCTCCGGCCGCGCGAGCCCTCAGGAGGAGCGGCTTGCGCACTCCCTGGCCAGGGAGTGGGGTTCCCCCAAAGTGGGGGAGCCGGTGGCCCTGGGAGGGCCCACCTTGGCGCGCCGATTTGGCGCGATTTGGGGTGAAAACCGGGGGAGGGGGAACCCCGGCACGCCCGAAATGGGCGACCTCCGGGGAAAAACGAACCTAGGGGGAACTGCTGACCGTTTATTTTCTGAAAATTACTCTAAATCATGTAGATAATCGCGTGGGAACACCATCAACAGCATCAAAATTGCGGTTGGTTGGTAATTTTGCATCCAACACCAAATGAGCAGAAAATATTTTTATAGGTGTGTTTTAGAATCTAGGCACGACGAAAAATGTATATGCTGTCTTCTGATGAACACATATGTTTGATCAGATTCACTCAAATAACAGACTGGAAATACATGTCAAGATAAGCCATTGTTCAACGAAGCCCATGACCTAGCACACAGCATCAATCACAACCAATATATTGAACTGCCTGTTGGATTGATCGCATCATTATAAAACATAGTATTCCATTTACTCTTGGTCATGATGTTTTGCCAAATAGTAAGAAGATGGTCCTGTTGATGAGGATATTTATCTATGATGACGCAGTTATTTCTCATATGTAAAATATTTTGATTATTTCCACCATTGTTTCTGATGACTCCATGGTTAGTTTTACTACTATGGTCAATACCACTACCGATACTCCTGGTTCTTGAAATGCAATTTCCTTCCATGTTTCCAAATTTCTATCATCCAATTATCATTGTCAACTCCTGTTACTCATAGTATTTGGGGGTATGCTGCTTTGAATTTTTGTTGATCTACGACTTTGAGCTTTAAATGATGTTCGATTGCCATTGGCGAATAGAGTATGGATAAGTTTCAATCCAACTCAGCTACAGAGAGGTTCATCTTTCCTGTACCATATTCTCTTGCATTGTGTGGCACATAACATCCTGGATCAGTTATGCACATCCATGTGGTGTAATATTACCATTCTATTTTAATTACAGCCTTGTTTTTGATTTAAAATCCTTCAATGTTCGTTCGTGTAGATAGGATCCACCGCAACAATTGAATCTCCTATCCCATATGGAAAGTTATTCTTGTGCAATTCTGATTCCCCCGCATTTGAGTTGTGCTAACTTGATTGGTTTCATGAATGCGTTTTCGTTTTTTTTGTAAAAGCATAATAGTTGATTAATACTTTCTGCAGTGGTTGAATATATAAGAATTCATTTGTGACGTTTATATTGGATAATGGTTTTTACGTTGTTTTCTACTTGGCTATACCAAGGAAAGATTATATGCAATCAAGAGCCGTTGCTTTACAAACAAATTTGCACTCACGGTTTTCGGTCACCCTAAAATTGCGGAAATCTGGGCTCAATGCATTTGATCCAGTTATTGTACTCGGTTCTAGTATAGATATAGATAACCTTTGAGGATTGATGTTCATGCCATATATCATGTTTTTTGGTACGAAATTAATTGGTCATGTAATATGGAACATTTAGCGCACATTTGTATACATAAATTTGTTTGCCTTCGCAAGAACATTTCTCTACACATAACCTGATCAATTTTGTTAAATTAGTTTCAATTAAATATAAACGACTGTAAGAGGTAATATAGTTTGTTTGATAATAGTTTTCATTTTGAATCAATTAAGGGGAAAAGGAGGAGACACGGATCAGAGTTTGGCGTGGGGGAAAAGTGTCTTAATTTCGCAATAATAAGAGAGAAAGAGAATGTTAATTGACTTTGTAATGACAACTGCGAACCAAGAGAAACACATGGAAGATAGGAGAGAAATGACGGACCAATACTTACATGTTGCTATTCTGGTTGTTTCTACGGGACTCTTTAGGATGTTGATGACATGTCTGCGTGTCTATGATAGAGCAAGCGTGGCAAAGTTGGGTCATTCGGTCGATTTAGATACTCAGTGACTTGGCGATTCAGTGGCGCTGGTGGGACGAGTGGGGCGAGATTTCGGAGCTAATTTCATATTTTAAAAATAGTTTGCTTATTTAAGGTTGCTCTGGCGAAATGGGTGTCAGGGGTGGGGCAGACGGAATTCAATGCCGGGAGTTGCGATTCCGGTGCGAGTTTGGTATGATTTTGGCATGGATTAAGTAAAATTGTGGATTTTAGGTAAAACAGAAAAAAAGTCCCTCGGGTGGGAATAACAAAGGAACACAAAAAGTATCTAAAGTGTGGTACTAAGATGTTCGTGTGGGTGCAACGTGTTAAATGCATGACAGATAATGGTGGTCATAGTAAATTCTAGAACCGTGGGTGTTCATTCGGTGGTTCCATATATTCAATATAGTGAATGCTAGTAGTTATGGTGGTTATTGAAGTAGTGATAGTGGTCTTCGCGTAGTGGTAGTGGTGGTGGTGGTGGTGATTATGGGAGTAGAAGTGTAGGATCACATGACTCATCGTAATAGTAAACAGGAGATAGCGTGACACGTTGATAAGAATTGAGTCACGGCACACTACCAGTACAAAAATGTAAACAAAACATAAACAATCATATCACTCTTGGTAACCACATGTCCTTAGAGATCTCCCCCGTACTATATTATATATATAAATCAACAATTCAACAAAAAAAATTGTTACCACACTTTTCTCTTTTCTCTTTTCTCTTTTTGCTATCTCTATCTTGTTACAACAAAAACAAACAACCAATCCTTTACCCATCCAATTAACCAACCCATAGGATATTTAACTATATCTTCTATTACAACTATCTGTTATCCAACTATCTATTAAGGAACGACATCGAAAACGCCAGTGTATTTCCTTTCTGCCGACACACCCAACACACCACATCACAACAACCTCAACTTTCTTCATTATTTAACTTCCGTCGAGTTCTATCAAATGTTTAAATCTTCAATCTCGTCTTACTTATTCCCACAATGGTTCAGAAAATCCACGTCTTCCACACCTACAGCCTCGACAACCAACAGCAACAACACTACAGTTGATACACCAAGAAATTTTACAATTGCCAACAAAGACAATAAGTTGATCAATGTATCTATGAACAACGAAATCGATGAATTCGTCGACATTCAAACCAAGCAATTGAGTTATGCCGAAGTTGCCAGTCTTGGTAAAAATAAAAGTCAATCAGCCAAATCCCAAATAATCACGGCAAAACCAAGTACTACTAAGAGAATCGAAAAGAATCAATTTGATATTTTGAAATTGGAAGATGAAGCCATTGAAGAAAATAGAGATTCTTTTGACGGTGGGGATAATTTCTTATACGAACCATTTAAATCCGGTGAGGAATATGACAGAAACATGAACTATAAAAACAAGCAAAGCAAAGCAATCGTCAAAAAGAAAAAGTTCAATCGTGAATTAAAAAACAAGCAAAAGAGTTGATATTTGATTTTGATGTTACTGATATGTACTGGTAGTTGATGCTCTTATTGTTATTGTTATTTGCTAGATTTTCTTTTTTTTTTTTTAAATATATTTTATTTCTATATAAATTAGTATAAACTATACACTATAAACTATAATGCAACGTTTTTATTTTATTCTGGATACCTTTGGTTGAGTGACTGCTTTTTGGTTGTTGATAGTTAATGTGGTGGTTGTGGTTGTCTTATCTTATCAGTGCGACACTCTAAATAAAATAATGTGGGGCAAACAGGGGGAATGTACAGAAAAAATAAATTGGTGTTAATTAAAAAAAAATACACTATAAGGCCGCTACCAATATAATTGTCACGTGAATATATAAATAGAAATACTGGAAGTGGGTTCTCTGTTTTTCAATGGTCATTTTGAGAACATGTAAAAGACTCTGGTTTGTTGCTAACGTCATAATATTACATACATATATATATATGGATATCTATAGAATTTGAAAATGTTTATGGTGTTTCAACAAAGCTTTATTACGACAATCTAATTTACCATCATGAATATCACTGGTAGTTATGCATTTAATAACTGGGGATTTTTTGCCATTTATCAACATGATTTTCCCCAACTTTAACCATCTCCCAAACTTCAATTTCCTTCGTAAGAATTTTCCTTTTTTTAAATGCTTGTTGTTCTTGTTCTTGGAATGGCTTGGTTTTAACTTGGAAATCTTATCAACAATTCTATATTTTATCGAATCAAATTGTTCCAAGTGAAACGACAACCAAACTTGTCCAACATACCCACTGGGTACATTACAATAATAAATATTTCTCAAGGTCAAGCTTTTACGTAGTTCCCAAATATGTGTAAATTTCTCAAAATAGAAAATCACATTCAATGTAATTGCAAGATCAACGGTATTGATCATGGTGTAAATTGTGGTGGATTCAACTTCAACCGCACCTCCATCACCATATATCTGATTTAGGCAATTTGAAATTGGAATGGATTGTTCAATTATGCGAGTGTTCAATGTTTCTTTCTGAGTCTCTTCTTCTTGTATTGGGCTTTCTCCCTCTTGCTGTTGATCTAAATCTTCTTCATGTTTTTGATCTCCCTTAGCGTCGTTATCTTCTTCATTTTCTTGGTTGTCTAGTTTGTCTTCGACTTGATCAACTGGTTCATCTGGCTCGTCTTTCTCTTCCAGCGTGTTCTGTTCTTTCTCTATTTCTTCTTTGTTGTGTTGGTCTTGTCTGCTTTGTTCCTCTTCTTCATCGTCTTCTTTTTCGTAGTCTTCGTCGTCCGCTTTGTTTTCTTCTACTATGTTTTCGTCGTCGTCGTCCTCCTCCTCTTCTTCTTCCTTTTCTTCGTTGTCTTTGTTTTCCGCATTTCCTATGTGATAGTCATCTGTGTTATCGTCTTCGTCCTCTGTATCTCCCTTGTCTTGGAAATCTATGTCCAGATTACGTTTAGGATGCTTGCTAGATGTAAATGATAACCCTTTTTTAGTTTCGTCATTCATTATTGGTATTGTATTTGGTTCCGTTTGTATGTGAATCCATTTATCATTTTGATAAATTAGTGCTTGATCATTGGAGATTTTATAAATTATATCATGATCTAATAATTCAAAATATGTCAATTCTTCAATATTATCCAAGTACCTTATTTTAACATTTTTTAAAAATGTTCCCAATTCATCGTCATCAATATCTCCATGGACAATTGCATCTTCAATCCCAATCTCATTCCCAATCTCATTCCTTTTCTTTGAGTTGTCACGCCTTTCATTCGGTTTGTTATTGTTATTATCGTTGGATAATTGAAGATCGTCGTGGTAGTTCTTGTTGTCGTTGTTTATCGATATGACTATGGTTAAAAAATAAAAAAACATGAATATAAATAATGAAAATATAATTACCATACATGAGCTTAATAAAATAATTTTTTGATGACAATAATTAATATAATTATTTGAGGTTGAGGTATATGGAATTGAAAACGAAAGGAATATGAATTGTCATAATTAAAATGACTATTGATACAGTATGCACGATAAACGAATGGTGAATGATGAAGTTTGAAATAACTATCAATTTTTATGTGTGGTATATATGTACGCTTCAAGTGGCAAATTTCAAACGTAGATGACAAGAAACGTAAAGGACGGTATTTTATTTTTAGGTGGTATTTGAAAATTGTATTTATGAGGGGTGCAAAAGGGACAAAAAAAACCCCTCTAACTTTAAAAAATCACATATCATAAAATATCGAAAAAATGCATATCACAGTTTAAAATAGTTTTCGGAATTAAAATTACAAATATTAATATCAAAGATTAAATCTATACATTTTTTATAATAATGAACTATAGTAGATTACAATAAAATAGAATAAATGCAAACCCATATATATATGGCCACCTCATACAGCAACGTTTATATTGTTTTTCCTTTTTTGATCTTGTTTTTATCTATTAGTTTTTGTTAATTAATTTATCATATTCTCTAGCTTCAACATCAATTGGGCTTTCATAGTCGACAACTATTGGTTTACCAATTAATTGATTCCACCATTGGTTTAATTGAACTAAAGTCACTTTGCCCATTAATTTTGGAAATTGTTGATAGCTTGTCAATACAAATTTTAAAGCCTCCCAAACTTCAACAAACGCCAATTTAAATTCTTGAGCAAAAGTACGTTCTGAAGGTCTTATTTTGGCAATTTCTTTAGCTGTAAGTTGAGTTCCTGTTCTTTCAACAGGTTCTTTTTCTTCATTTACCTCTTTCTTGGTTTCCTTTTTAGGAATTGCTTTGGATTGTTGCTCCGGCTGCGGTGGTTGTTGAGGTGTTGACTTTTGTGGTAATTGACTAACGAATGGGAATGCAAAACTTCCTGCTTTTCTATTTTCCTGAATTCTATCATAAACACCAGGTTGGGCCAATCCATCAGCGACGTCTTTCAAATGTTGTAAGTATCTAGTCTTGAATTCGTTAATGTGGTGGATTGATTTGGATAAACGATCTAAAGTGTTGACCAATGCAACGATTTCAATTCTTCTGAATTTCAAATTGTGATTATCATAGTTGTCATCTTCAAATAAGATCTTTAATGCAGTTCCGTAACCGATAGTTTGAACCTTTCCCCACATTCTACATCTATCACAGCCAACACAATCCATGATTGCTGAAACGTTCTTAAATCTTGATCTGAATTCTTCTTTCAAATTTTGATCGTCAAATAAGTTGCTAGCGTTGAATATAACATTGGCTTCCAAACTTGGAATGATATCTTGTAACAATAATTTATCGTAAACTTCAACATCTTCAACGTCATGGTTGGCAATCAAATGTTGCTTTTGAGCAGGAGTGATATCATCATAACCCAGTTGAATGAATTCTTTCAATGGTAAAATTTCATTCAATTTCACTAAAGCTTGAGACACCAAGGCATAATTGAAGTAAATGTTTGATAATCTTTCGTTATACATTCCTACTCTCTCCATAAAGACTTTCAAATTTGGATAAAATTCTCCGGTTTCAGAATCCAAGTATTCATTAGATAAATGGACGGCAATAGAAGCATGTAACCCACTTACCAAACGGTAAAAGATTTTCTTTTCGATACATTGTTCGGCATCACCAGCAATGGTCATGGACATTGGATTGGTGTTTGGGAAACAATTTTCCAGATAGATAGCTTTCCATACATCGAAACTTTGATTACCACCATACCCGGTGAACCTTTCTGGATTGGTCATCAAGTTAACATAAACACAATTATGATCATCGTCGATTTCACTATAATCCAAATCTTCACAAGTTTGGACATTCTCGGTTTCGATAGAGTTACCAACTTGGGAAGCATTAGGCAAACTTAATTCTCCCAATTTGGAAGGCTTCAAGTTATCATTAGTCACTTGGGTCCAGTTAAAATCTTCCAATATTTCAACAGCACAGTTCTCGGTGGCACAGAAATGTTGGGCATTCCAGAACTTACATTGTTTATCCAAATTGATTTTGAAATAACGGAAATAGGATGTATTGACTAATTCGGATAAAAATGGACTGATTTCTTCATTTAATTCATCGATATAACTGAAAGTAGTGTTACAGGTCGGAGTGATGATTTGAGAACAGAATTCTGGGGAATCAAAGGGAGTGAAGGTTCTCTTTGGTAAGATTGCTGAAACTGGTTGTAATGCAGATGTAAAAGATGGTAGTATGAATACTAAAAGGGACAAGAAGAATAAATGAGGATGCACTAGTAGCGATGCGAAGAATTGAAATAAATGCATGGTTGAATGGTTGGAAGTAGTTGCTGGTTGGTTGGAAAATTGGTGAGTAGGTAGGTGGGATGGTTGCTTGATTTGTTAGATACTTTGTAGTTGATTATTGATTTGATTATGAACTAAAAATAGTAAAACAAGTGGTCTTGTAAATCGGCAAGAAAGGGGAGGCGATTGCTATATATACTACTAGTAGTGACAGGATAGTGGTAGTAGTAATAAAAGAAAAGATGCCAACTGTTTGTTTGTTGTATTTTTTGCAAAAGGAAAAAGGAAAAGAAAAAAAAAAAAAAAAAAAGTTGAAAAATTTTTATGGTGATATTTTTTTATGGTACTTGCTATATGAGT
>JAKTVH010000053.1:37665-58726 GCA_030557105.1 Candida frijolesensis | reverse complement strand
TTTAAGGAGGTTATGTTGAGCTTCCCCATCGTAATCCGATTTCGACCCCGGGATTTTTTTTTTTTGTTCCATCGATTGTCGCGACGGAAGCCATACCAATTGGGGAAGTTGGGTATTGTTATTGTGCATATTTCAGAGCACTCCTATTATGAAAAAACCCCGAGAGTGGTTACAAAAACGCAATTGATTATTGTAATAATTATTAGTCGCTCCAAAGTGGAAATAAAGCGAAACAGCCCAAAACAAAAAAAAAAAAAAAAAAAGTAAAAAAGAAAAATGTAAATGTCGAAAAGACTATAAATACTCCACAATTTCTCCTTATTTGATTTGCTGAAATAGCAAAATACTCATAACACTCTTTTCTACTTTCAGAAGTTTTTTTTTATAAGAAGATTTTCCTAACCTTAGTTCATCTTCTTTATCTTATTTCTTTTTGATTGATTCATCGGTGTTTAAATATCATTTTTGTTCAAGTTCGGAGTTTTTATTAATTGTCAACCATGGGTGAAATTCAAAAAATAACAGTCAAAAATCCAATCGTTGAAATGGACGGTGATGAAATGACCCGTATCATTTGGCAATTCATCAAAGATAAGTTGATCTTACCTTACTTGAATGTCGACTTGAAATACTACGATTTGGGTATTGAATACAGAGACCAAACCGACGACAAAGTCACCACCGATGCTGCTGAAGCCATCTTGAAATACGGTGTTGGTGTCAAATGTGCTACCATCACTCCAGATGAAGCCAGAGTTAAAGAATTCAACTTGAAGAAGATGTGGCTTTCTCCAAACGGTACTTTGAGAAACATTATCGGTGGTACTGTTTTCAGAGAACCAATTGTCATTGACAACATTCCAAGAATTGTCCCAACTTGGGAAAAACCAATCATTATTGGTAGACACGCCTTCGGTGATCAATATAAAGCTACTGACGTTGTTATTCCAGGTGCTGGTGACTTGAAATTGGTTTACAAACCAAAAGATGGCGGTGAAATTCAAGAATTCCCAGTTTACCAATTTGACGGTCCAGGTGTTGCCTTGAGTATGTACAACACCGATGCTTCAATTACGGATTTTGCTGAAAGTTCTTTCCAATTGGCCATTGAACGTAAATTGAACTTGTTTTCTTCCACCAAAAATACCATCTTGAAGAGATACGATGGTAAATTCAAAGACATATTTGAAGGTTTGTATGAATCTAAATACAAGACCAAGATGGACGAATTGGGCATCTGGTACGAACACAGATTGATCGACGATATGGTCGCACAAATGTTGAAATCCAAAGGTGGTTACATCATTGCCATGAAGAACTACGATGGTGATGTCCAATCCGATATCGTTGCTCAAGGTTTCGGTTCCTTAGGTTTGATGACCTCCGTCTTGGTTACCCCAGACGGAAAAGCTTTTGAAGCCGAAGCTGCTCACGGTACCGTTACCAGACATTATAGACAACATCAACAAGGTAAGGAAACTTCCACCAACTCCATTGCTTCCATATACGCATGGACCAGAGGTTTGATCCAAAGAGGTAAATTAGATAATACTCCGGAAGTTGTCAAATTTGCTGACGATTTGGAAACCGCTGTCATTGAAACTGTTTCCAAAGACAACATCATGACCAAAGATTTGGCTTTAACCCAAGGTAAGACCGATAGATCTTCTTATGTCACCACCGAAGAATTTATCGATGCTGTTGCTAATAGATTGAACAAAAACTTGGGTTACTAAGGTGTGGGGTTTATGTTATATAGTTCTTATTTATATTTATTTATTTTGTTAGCTAAGTGAATAGTGCATATATATATTTCTTCATTTGCTTCTTTTTAATCTGTTCGTGTGTGGTTGTAAAATTCATTTGATTGGCTCGGAGCTTTGTTGCGGATTTAGTTAAGAAAAACAAGGCGCGTTTTTTTTTTTTTTTGCAAACCAAAAGAAAAAAATAAAACTGCTGCCATCGCTCGTTTCCATCGTTTATTCCTCATGTTGACGTCCCTCGTTGCCTTTCTCGCACACTTTCAACCTGCTCTCTGATTCTCTCTCTTTTTTTTCTTCTTTGCACATATAATAAACGACGGATCTTCCCTTCGTATCATCTTATTTCCTTTTTCTCCCAACCTAGGACCCTCGCTTCATCTAAGTTGTAATCATCCGATGTCATCATTAGTTTATCACGACTATTCCACCTTCCTGAATGCAACTTCGTTTTCTGAAGCTTTTGCCAACTTCAATCAATTACCACAATTAAACATCATTGAAAAATTATGGGGATCATATTATTATTATATGAACAATGATTTATTTGCAACTGGGTTATTATTTTTCTTGACCCATGAGTTATTTTATTTTGGTAGATGTTTACCATGGGCCATTATTGATAGAATTCCATATTTCAGAAAATGGAAAATCCAAGATGAAAAAGTACCTAGTGATAAAGAGCAATGGGAATGTTTAAAAAGTGTTTTAACTTCACATTTCTTGGTTGAAGCATTCCCTATTTGGTTCTTCCATCCATTATGCCAAAAGATCGGTATTAGTTATCAAGTCCCATTCCCTAAAATCACCGACATGTTGATTCAATGGGCCGTTTTCTTTGTGTTGGAAGATACCTGGCACTACTGGTTCCATAGGGGATTGCATTATGGGGTTTTCTATAAATACATACATAAACAACATCACAGATACGCTGCTCCATTTGGTTTAGCTGCTGAATACGCTCATCCTATCGAAGTTGCCCTTTTGGGTATGGGTACCGTTGGAATTCCAATTGTTTGGTGTCTTATTACTGGCAATTTGCATCTTTTCACCGTTTCTGTTTGGATTGTCTTAAGATTATTCCAAGCTGTTGACTCCCATTCAGGTTATGAATTCCCATTCTCCTTACATCATTTCTTACCATTCTGGGCTGGTGCCGATCACCACGATGAACACCACCATTATTTTATTGGTGGATATTCATCTTCTTTCAGATGGTGGGATTACGTTTTGGACACCGAAGCTGGTCCAAGGGCTAAAGCTGCTAGAGAAGCCAAAGCCAACGCCAAAGTTGAAAGAACTCAAAAGAAGAACTTATAGAGATTTTAATAATTTGCTTTTTTTTTTTTGTTAGCCTCATTGGCAGTTTGTAACATTGTTGTTTTCTATTTTTAACATTATATATATTACCTATTCTCAGGGTTTTTATCTTAATATATCTATTCTTTTCCAATCCATTCCGAATATTCCTTCCTCTTCTTAACCACATCGAGAAATGGAAGTCGACTGTTGAATTCTTCGTAATCAGTAACACCAACTTTTTCACCTAATTGAGCAGCATCTTTCACTTCGATAAATTTCAAATATCTTGAATCATTATGAACCACCTTGTTGTCAATTGATAAGAAAGACTCGTTTTGTATAGAGACAATTGCACCAATAACCAACAATAGTATCCCAACCATCGACTCTATTATTATGTCCAAGGGCAATTTACTCAATATGTGGTGATGCATGGAGATTTTGTGGAATTCAAAAGATGAGTACCCTGAATGGATCAAAAGGAGTGATCCGACTAAATACAATAAGTACTGTTTAGATGTAGATGATGTCATGCTTAGGCGAAGAATAAGGAGCTGTGTCGGTTGGTCTGGCAAGATTCCTTTCTCTGTTTAGCTGAAAATTATCGTCCCCTTTTTTTCTTGCTGAATTTCTTACAACCAATGTCGCAAATATTAGCATGTCGTGTATGTCGTAGCAGGATCAGTCTGATGCGATCAAGACAGAATTGACAGTGGGGGGAGAGATTGTGGACAAAGGAAAAAAATAGAAACCACAAAAATTGACAATTATAATTTTCTGCATTTTTTGCACTTTCTGGAATGTTAAGTATCTCTCTCACTTTCACTTTCTGTTTTTTTCCGTTCTCTTTTAATCAATACAAAAAAAATCAACAAAATTTTACTGAGGTACTGTGATCTTATACAAAAAAAAAAAATTACAACAACCAAAGAGGGGGGGAGAACATACATCAGGTACAGCAACAGCATAGAAAAAATAACGTGAACAGACCAACCATCAACAGTCCATACAATCCGGATAGTATCATATTTCATTGATCTTCATAAACACAAAGAAAGGAGCGCAAGAAAATACGACAATTGCAAATGGAGTCGAAAACATCGTCCGCTGAAACATCAGATAAAAGCACCGTGGCTGCCCCACCACCACGAACATCTTCTTCATCATCCATTAAACAACCATATACTCCAGAGTCTATTACTTCATTAGATTGCAAGATATTGCAATATGAATACGGAATCTACAAATTAGAAGAATTGATCACTCATATCAAGAAATTGGTATCGGAATCGCAATCTTCATCAAATCTACCATTGCTTAATTATATAGTGTTGCTAGTAGGCAATACTTTTTCTATTAACGAAAAGGCATTTGATGCCAAATTGGACAACTTGTCAAACTACCAATTGGCTAAGAACACTACGATAAATATAACAGCAACTACCTCACATATTCCTTACGATACTCCAGATTTGCAAATTATTCCGTTGAATGACTTGCCAGACATACCAGATTCTATTAAATGCTTGAAGCAGTTAGAATCATTATGCCTGACATGCATTCAAGGCTATAAGAAGAAATTAGATCAGGCCAAAGTGGAGAAGGCTAAGATTGTTAAAACGATCAACAATTCAGACTACTATAATACGATTAGAAAAATAATCACCAATGACATTTTCCATAACGATATCGATATAACGATAGCAGATTCGACATTTCCAATACCTATAGATAATCCTGATTTGATGGCAAATGAAAATTTCCAAGAGGCATCTTTGATCGATATGGATATTAAGCAACTATTCATCATTGTTAAGCACATGGAGCTGCTGTTGACTTCTTTGAAACCATTGATTACAAAATTGAAGAATCCTGGAAATAATGATCCATACGCACTTCATAAGGTGTTCCTTTTAACCCAGAGATTGAACGATATTTATACCATCATACGAAGATACGGAAGAAACATTTATCTTTCGAACTACCCACATTTGACAGATTCTAAATTCTTATATCATTGCAAGAATCCCCACTATTTCAAGAACAATAATTTGAAGGAAATGAATGATTTTTTCAACTCCATGAAAAAGAACGGGACTTTGATTGCAAATTTAACCAGACTAATTCGTCAAGATGCGAAATTTGACATCGATAATAGGAATGTGGTGAATAACATGAACTTTACCCTGCAAGGTTTTATGACTGTTGAGAACACTTTGGGTAAATTGAAGGATTTTGGAATGAATTGGATTATTAGTGAGTTGAAGTTTAGGAGGATTTATCAATTGCCAAAGAAAAACTTGTTTGACATTTACCAATCTGTACCCGAATTTAAACCAAAAAATAGTACCACAAATGCCCCAGCAACTCCAGCAACTCCAACAAAATTGAACAGTCCATCACCTCAACCACAACCCCAACAAGTGGATAAAACTCCGACATCCAATGGAGAATCAGTCAATAAGGCACTCAGTAAGTTGGACATAAAAGATTCTGTGACTGGGAGAAGATCAAGATCTTCATCTGTATCAAGTATTAATAGCAATGGCTCTTCATCCGGATTAATGAGAAGAAATTCCATAACATCTCCAATCAAAACAGCAGCTATGTTACAGAATGGAAGAGGATCTCCAAGAACTGCTGCTAGACCCGCTTCAACCTTGTTTATGCAACAGAACTCGTCAACTTCTGAGTTAGAATCTGACCCAGAGAAGAAAACAAGTTCCCCAGTTTCACCTTCACCTGGAAGGAGAAGATCAAACTCCCAGCCAATTGGCAGAGATGCAATCCTTGCTACATCTGGCGCAGCTGCTGCATTAACTAGAAATGGAAGTATTGGCAAAAGATCGCCAATAAGGTCTCCAAGCCTGGCTCCAAAAGTCAAACCAAAGCCCTCACCAGAAAAGCCAACATCTAATGGACCTAGTAAAGTTACTCAGAAATTGCTCAAAGTGGAAGAAGAGGAATCTTCAACAGTGCCTGCATCCGTTCTGCCCGTAAGAGCCGATGTATCACCACCAGCTGCAAACAACATTACTAAGTTGACAGCTGCACAAAGATTTCAACAAAGAGTCAAGGAACAAGCAAAATCAGGATCCCTTGTTACTCAACAAAAAGAGGTACTTACGTCAGTTACATTTGATCCTAACAATACTGGAAAGCTTGCAATACGCAAAAATGTCTATGTCGAACAACCAGCTCCACCACCACCACCACCTCCTACTACAACACAGCAATTACTGCCAGAAGTTGAAGAGAAAGTTGCAATGATACCGAAAAGAAGAACAAGAGACCAAGTGACGAGGCAAAACACCCAACGAAATAGTCGAATCGTGTTCCATGATGCAGTTGAAAATGCCTCATCTTCGACGAATAGCTCCATTGACCAAGCAACAACAGTGACCAATAGCAGCGGTAGCGAGACAAGTGCGACTGATGGAAGTGCCACTGTTACTTGTAAAAAAGTCAGATTTACTGGTGTTCCCGAATGGACAGAAGCCGAAGATGCACCTACAAGATATTCCCATGCCATTTTGAGAAATTTTGCGGTTTTCAGACATCCAATAAGAACCGTCAAGGCATCATCTGTTAAGAGTGATCAATTGTTGAAAGAAGAAAGTATGTCATTCAGAACAACTTCGATACAAGATGATAATGATGCTACCATTACAAACAAACAACGAACTGGACTTTCTAGAATTAAGAATAGAATAATGTAATCATGATTAATATATATATATATATGTATCACTGTTTTGATTTGAGTCTGATATAAAAAATAAAGTAAGAATAATAAAATCTGAACAGGTTCTCTTTATACATTCCAAAAATAGTATAAGGGAAACAAAAAATGAAAAGCCCAACGCGGGACTCGAACCCGCAACCTTGAGATTAAAAGTCTCACGCTCTAAGCCGATTGAGCTAGCTAGGCACTTGGTAGCATCCATTAAAAGATTATTAGTAAATATACCACGTAATGTGTGTCAATAACACCAAAAGACAAAGAATACAACTGTGTATAACACAAGAGTAGGACCAAACCGTACAAGTTTGACGACTTTGTTAGTAAGTTAACTGCTATAGTAAGAATTAGGACTTGCAATTTAGCTGTATATTAATGATGGATATTGTCTCGCGTAGAGCACATACAACGCTCTTCTCATCTTAACCAAAAAAAAAAAAATAATTATTCAAACCTCTGTGATAACCCATCTATCATAATCCACATATACAACCTAGCATTATCAAACAATGAGACAAAAACGTGCTAAATCATACAAGAAGCAAATGAGTATCTACACCAACACTTTCAAGTTCCGTACACCTTTCCAAGTCATAATAGACCCCGAAATCCTTATCAACACCAACAAGCAATCATTTGATTTCCTCAAGGGACTCAGTCGAACCATTCAATCGGAATCCAAACCAATGATCACCCAATGCAGTATTCATAAAATCTATGAAACCAACAATCAACCTTTGATTGATTTTGCTAAAAGTTTTGAGAGGAGAAAATGTAATCATAAGGAAGTCATTGATGCTAGTGAATGTATACAACTGATTGTGGATATCAATGGCGAGAATAAACATAGATATGTAGTAGCTAGTCAGGATTTGAACTTGAGGAAAAAATTAAGAAAAATTCCAGGGGTGCCTTTGATTTATATGAATAGGTCGGTTATGGTCATGGAACCATTGAGTGATGCTAGTAAATTGCATAATGAAAAAGTTGAGAATTTGAAATTAACGGCTGGATTGAATGCTAAAGATGCAGGTAAGATAGAAGAGAAGAAAGAGGGTGGGGAAGGAGAAGAGAAAGAGGAAGAAGTGAAACAAGGGAAAAAGAGAAAAGGTCCAAAGGAACCTAATCCTTTAAGTGTCAAAAAGAAGAAGAAGGTTGTGAATAACGAAGATGAGCAAAAGAAGCAAAAGAAACCTAATAGAAGAAGAAAACATGCAAAGAACAATGAAAGCGTTGAAGATAAAAGTGAAGAAGTTGCAGAGAAATCTGTCGAAGCAGAAAATTCTGAATAAATTAACACTACATATATATATATGGTTTATACACCAATCAATTCGTCATTTTGTAAAACGTCAAAAGTGTTATTGCTTTGATTGACTTTCTGGTTTGATTCTGGTGGAGCACTGTTCTCTTTTGAAACTCCATCTGTTTTCAAAATATATGATACACTATCATCAACAAGACACAATTTACAATCAAATGCCAATGATTTATCTCTGACCATCTTCCTGAAAGTTTTAACCAACATGTACAATTTATTCTCTTTTTCAATATCCATAGATTTAAAACTCCCAGGCGAATAGAAAACAAACGTGGAATCTTTAATCCATTCAAATACATATTCTTCTGAATTATAGTAAGATTTCAATTCACGTTCTAAATCATCTTTGACAACACCGAAAAATAAATCTTGAATAATGATGGAATTAAATAAAGCTTCATTTATATCTTCCTGTTTCATTTCTTCAACCTTAAGTTTCTCCCTTTCAAGTTCTTGTAACATTTCAACACAATCATTTATAGACACCAGTGGGATTGTTGTCAATCTAGTGATAACTAAGAAAACAGTTCTATTGGGCTCTTTATCCTGTGATTCCGTATATGCATTGTACGCCTTTGCCAATTCGTGAATAAACTGACGTTGAGGCAGTGTCATTGCTGGGAAATGATAAGATCTTTTGGGTGCGCTGACACCGTTTTCAATCTGGGTATTATAATCTTGAATGAAATTTTTAATGGTTGATTCAATTTTGGAACACCAATTTCTTTGTTTCTCAAACGTTGTCAACACAAACTCTGAATATGGAATGGAATCTTCTTCAGATTCTGGTTCTGGAGTACCCATAAATGCAGCACGCAATGCAGCATCTCTTTTGGCAATAGCACAAGTCTCGTCACATTCTAAGACGGACCCAATTGCTGAAGGAGTGTCAACATTAGCTCCACATTTTACTTTTTTCGATACTCTTCCACATTCACAAGAAACAGTAACTTCTTCAGAACATCTAACAACATCACAATTGGCACTAACCCCAACTTTATTGAAATGACATTTCAATTTACACTGATGAGGACAACTGTTTCTAATCCTCTTACAATACGATTGACATAATTTTGAACTGAGATGGGTATCATTTTTGGTACATTCAGCAGAACATGTTCTTAAACATGGATGTCCACAGTCTTTTGGAACTTGGCACATTGTACCACAAGACACCCTTTCCTGAGAACACAATATACCAGGAAGGTCCAGCTTCGCTCCACAATCACATTCACGAGAAACCAAAACGGTACACTTAGGACAACGGACATTATCTTCATGACATTCATGATGTTCGGCACGATGGCCGCACGATGGTCTTCTGACACACTGCTCATGACATACTAATGTGGTACCACATCTAACAGGAGCAGGGATAACTGTTTTCCCACAATGACAAACCAAATCATCATTGGTTGATTCCAAACAAACATCACAGGGCCCATTATGACACAATGCTTGACATTCATGTTTACCACAAGACTTAAGTCTGTTACAAGTTCTTGTACAAATGTGAGCCGCTTCAATGGTCATTATATCGTGATTAAAATTGGATCTGGTATTGTTTCTAATTGCCTTTTTCCGGTCACGTTCTCGATCAAGACCAACTTTCTCAAAAGGACAACATTCAACACGGTGATAATGTTTACGACAATTCAATAAAACTGAACATTTATGATCACATTTTGGTTTGGCTCCTGATTGGACAAATTTACAAGGTGCCAAATACGATTCATGACCACAATCACATTTGATTTCAAATGTTGAAGTACAATAACATGCACCTTCATGACATTTAAATTTACAATGACATCCACAAGGTAATAACTTGCCACAAACATTGTTACATTCAGGAACAGGATCGGTACATTTCGAACGGTGTTTCAAATCGACTTTTGTTTTACCACAATAACATGTGGATATGATATCCGGGGAGAACTTACATTTTGGAATAACTGCAAGTGGTGGTTGACATTCTTTGACTTCATAATGCACATTACAATCATAGTAAATTTTGTTTGCCCTACCACATGCGCCAATTCCTATCCATTCTTCACCTTTCTCATTCTTACATTTCTTAAGATTCTTCTCGTGACATTTTAAGGACAATTCTGATTCTCCACAGTAACATTTCATAGTGATTTCTTCATTACATAATCCACAGAATCCTGAATGACAACCTTTTTTACATCTGTGATTAAAATCACAAATTTTGATATTACATTCATCCTCACATCTCCAACCCTTGTCATATGGTGTTATCAAACATGGCAATTGTCTTTCTTCTTTACCACATTTACATCTCATCATAGGACCCATGGCACCACAAATCGGATGTTTTCCTGGGTGGCAAACATTCAAACAATTATGAATACAATCATCATATTTGTAGTTACATGAATTACCACAACTGAAGGGCATCAAGGGGTTCTTCTCGGGATTTGTCAATTTGCCACACCAACAGGTGAATTTCTTAGGGATTTTCTTTATGGAAGAGTTACAACTGGGGCATCTCCATGTTTTGTTCTTGGTCGATGATCCTCGAATCGCCCAATCTTGAATACAATCCAAGTCATAAACTCGAAAACATTCTTCACATGTCCAGATTTTGGAACCTTGATCAATTTCTCCAGTACACACAAGACAAATATATGTTCCTTCTTGGATTTCTCTGATGATTGTGGTACCTAAGGATTCATCTGGTCGTTCTTCATCATCATCATCAGAAAGTTCTTCTTCCGTCGATTCTTCTTCTTCTTCGTCTTCTTCTTGGGAAGATACATAGTCGTCGTCATTTCCTTCAAGATGAGATCTCGTATTGGATTCATCGGCATTGACATCAACATTATCTTTCACTATTCTTTCTCCATCGTCTTGTTCTTCTTCTTGGTTCCTATAGGGACTATCAGTTCGTTTTAACTTCAGTCCAGGATCATGTTGTTCATCTGATTCCATAGTTTTTTTTTCAACGGCAAACTTCAAGAGCAACAAAAAAGAAAAAGACCAGTTGAAAAAGTTTATTTCCTGTGAGATGAATATTGTCCTTTTATCTTGAAGTTTTAAGTGATAAGCGCGAAACTATTAGTCACTAAGTTTTTTTGTTTACTAACATTGGAAAACACATTGTCATGGTTAGGAACATAATAGATATACTGTATATTTACTTGTAACAGAACTATAATACTTGGAAATTAAATATATGTAAGGTAATTAAAAAATCAAACAAACTTGTAAAATGAAAATTTAAAAAGTAAAACAAAATACCCTCTAATAAAACTGTAAAAAATTAATAAAAATGAATAATAAAAATAAAAAAAAACTAACACCCTGAAAATCCTAACTTTTTTTTTTTTTTTTTTAATCTAACCTACTCTAATACTTCTTCTTTTGAAGAAATCCATGACTTTCTTGGCAGCACTAGTTTCCTTTTGACTTTGACGTTTGGAACTATTTGAACCATTTGATCCAACTCTTTTTTGTTGCTGTTCCTTTTTGATAATATTTGCATCATTTGATGGTTCCAAAATTTTCTTTTTTGGTGCAGTAGTGGTAGATGTGGTGGTATTTGTAACTGGCTCAGTTAATGAAATGTTGGAACTTGAAGAATTATATGAACTGTAAAACGATAATAAGCTAAATCTGTTTTTCTTCTTGGCTTCCTTATTCTCCTTGTTTTCGTCATTGTTGTTTTGTTTTCTTGCCGCAATAGTATGTCTTCTTTCAATTGGTTTGGATTCACTATCTTTTTGCTTCTTGACAAACTCTTCTTTGACTTTTTTCTTGATAGATGATCCCCTTTCTGGTTTTTTAACATGCACAACTTTGACTTCTTCTTCAGGCTTTTTAATGTATTCCTCAACAGGTATAATTGGTTCACATTCTTTGACTTCTACAGTCTTTTCTTGTTCTGCATCCTTTAACATGGTCTCTTTGGAATCTTCTTGAACAATTTGTCGTATTGTCTCGTCCATATCTTTACCAGACGATTCGGTATCATTTGGTGACACCAGGGAATCAAATGCTGGAACTTGGTTGATCTTAGGCGTGGCAATGGCAGCATCCACAACTTCTTCAAATGCTAACTTGGTAGGTGAATGACTTTCGGTCAATTCTAAAGTATCGATTTTATCCTCTAAATAACTCAATACTGAATTTCTCTTATTGTCAGGTGAAGAATGCATCAAATTTTCCTTGCTTAAAACGCCGTTAACGTGGACATGAGTCACTACTGAATTTCTTCTTGAAGCAGCTCTTGATGGAATGCTAGTGTTGCTGTTATTTATATGATTGCCTGAATCTGTAGAACCGTCTGATTTTGGTGGTGATGCTGAAATGTATTGTGACATTATCAAGTTCGATGGAGTTGGAGTAGGGATCTTAAGTACATCTGCAGGATTGATCGTTGGCAGGATTAATGTAGATGACATGGAAGATGGATGATAAGAAGTTGGTCTTGGCTTTTTGGTAGCATGTGGCAATTTTGGCATGCCTTTAGATGGAGGTGCTAACAATATTGAGCTTGCAGTTGGTGATGCTCTTGTTGGGCTTTCCACGATTGTAGAAATGGTGGTAGATCTTGGGATGAATTGTTGTTGCAACTGTTTACTCTCTTCAAATACAACCGCCTTCAAAGCAGTACTAGCAGAAGAGTATGAATTAGACATGGATGCAGATTTTTGATGGCCACGAGTTGGGGAAACTGATGATGGTTTCTTAGGAGATGGGGTTTGTGATAAAGTGAAGTTGTCATTCGAGTCATGAAGTTTTGGAACGGCCACTGTATTAACCATTGAAGATGTAGGCGATGAGTATAATAAACTGATGCTTGTTGAGGAATAGGATCTGGAATGAGAAGACATTGCTTGTTGTGATTGAGGTGATGGAGTGTATGATTGTGGCTGTTGTTGGTGGATGTGGGTTGCTATTCTTGGAGCTGGGGCCATTAAAGACGATGAGTTGGTTCTTTCGTTTATCATGGAGAATCTCTTGTTTGCTTGTGGCTGTTCAATGATGACAGGTGGTTGTTGTTTTTCTTGATGAATTTTATCCCATTCAGGCTGTCTCACAGACAACAAATTAGCGTAGGAACTCAACCATGGATGATTTCTGATTTCATCGATACCAATTCTTTTCTTTGGGTCAGACACAATTATTTTCCTGAGCAAATCACGGGCCAATGGCGATACATATTCTGGGAAAGTCAAAGGCGTTTTGCATATATAATGGTACAACTTAATGATATCTGCCCCATCTTCGTTTTCTGGATCATCATCGAACGGTAAATAACCCGATAACATGGCATATAATATCACACCCAATGACCATATATCTACCTTTCTTCCTTCATAAGCTGTTTGAGATAAGACTAACTCAGGAGCAGCGTAACATGGAGATCCACAACTGGTCTTCATTAAATCGTTCTTATCTCTGTTATAAGAATTAACAAATCCAAAATCACTAATAATAACATTCTTGTGTTTGTCTAACAATAAATTCTCCAATTTCAAATCACGATGAATCAAGCCTTTGGCATGCATGTAATCCACTCCACTTACTAATTGTGCAAATAATTTTTTGGCAACGTTCTCCTTCAAGTATTTGTGTTGCAATATATAATCAAACAATTCACCTCCAGATGCGTACTCCAAGACAATACCGATATATTTCCCGCTCTTCATGACTTCCACTAGGTTAACGATATTGGGATGGTTCAATAATTTAAGTGAGTTTATTTCTCTGTGAATCTTGATTTCTGAATCAGAATCTTTCATAATGGAAGATCTTTTGATCAATTTAATGGCGACTTGACTAGGATGTTTGCCATCTTTTCTCCAACCTAGTTTCACTTTACCAAACTCTCCTTCACCGAGAGTTGATCCTAGTATGTATGCACCAAATCTCACCTCACGATGGATCTTCTTGGCGATATTTGCGTGTTGAATAGATGATGACGACATCGATTGTGGTATGGTTGACATAGGGGGTATTTCTACTGTCCTCGGGGTGGTTGCTGACGATGGATTAGTGGCCGTTGGTGGCATTTTTGATTGCTGATGGTCAGGCTGGTTGAAATTCATTTCAACTTTAGGAATGACAGCTGACATATCTGTAATGTGTGTGTTGTGTGTTGTTGTTATGGTTTCGCGTCAAAAATTTTATTGGTTGCTTGGTAGTAATTTCACTTTGCAGCAGGTTACTAACAAACGGTCTGTGAGTTTGAGTGTGTCTGTCAAATTAAGATAGAAAGACAGAAAACGTTTGAATGCGTAAATCAAGCTAGTATTAAAAACTGACAAACAGGCACGGGGTTGGGTGTTCTAGAAATGTTGTTTTGTAGTACTGGCAAAATTCGAGGTTTTGACGACAGATTTTATCAACTGACTTGAACTTCCAAAAATGAGAAAAAAAAATACTCTTCTTGAGCTGGCCAGTAAGGTAAGGTGAGGCAGGGACCGTTGACGGTTGATGGTTGATTGGGATTGATTGTTCTTCTCGTAGGAAGACTAGTTGTCAGGTAGTAGTTTTGGTTGTGATAAAAAAAAAACTGGAAAATTATGAGTTTGTAACTACTGTAGAATGTTCTTAGTTCGTTCGTCTCTTGCTTCTTCTTTCGCTTGTTTGGTTAAGAATACTTCAAATAGTTAATTTAGTGATTGGAAAACTTGAAAAAAAAGTGAATCTTGTAGTTGGGAAGGGAAAAGGAATGTATTGATGAAGGTTGATAGTTTGTAAAGTAAAAAAAAAAAAAAAAAAAGAAAAAAAAAAAAAAAAAAGAAAAAGCAAAGAGTAGTACAGAGAAGGAAGAATTGGTAGTTTCTCAGTTGATGATTGTTGTTGTTCTTTATTTCTGTTGTTAAGTGCAGAACGTCAATACAGTCAAAAAATTCTGAAACTAAAAAAAAAAAAAAATTGTTTGTTTACATTTTGCACTAAAATAATGAGCCATGCGCTGTCGCACAAAACTCTTTCTAACATTTTTACTTTGTTGTTAAACGCTCTTAGTATGGTAACCCTAACCAATGTAGTTGTTTTTTAACACGAACATCGTCTACGTCAAAAATATCATCTGCACTTGTTTGTCTGGAACGAAGAGCAAACACATATACAATTCTTTGTCGGTTAGCGCTAAGTTGTCGGGGTTTATTATTCTGTTTCAGGATTTCTTTGGCCTCCCCTTTCGATTAAATTGAACAGGGGAGAGAAGCAAATTGACCAATTATTTTTTTGTTTTTTTGTCTTGTATTCATTCTTTGTTGGTTGTTGTCAAGCAAAAATTAGACGGAATTTCGAACAAAGCGACGAAACAACTAACACAAACCTCTTCTTTCTGCACAACGGTTTGATAATCGATATTATTATGTGGCCTGTTTCTCATCGGTGCCAGAGCGCCAAGTGGTAAACAATTAAGAGTCTCATCGACAAAAATATTGCCATCAGAAAGTTTCATACTTCTCATTCCCTATTTGGGCAATTATAATTATTCGTTTCCGTTTTATTTCTACAGACGGTGAGATTTTGATAATTTCAATTTCACTGCCTCGTAATGAGGTCATTGGAAGGGAAAAAAAAAGTGAACGAGGAATAAAGGGGGGAGGAGTTATTGATCCATGAAATTCTGTGGAGAACAATAAAGCACAACAAACTAAATCACAAAGTAGAAAATGGATTTGATAATGTTGCAGATGGATTTTTAGTCCCCCAATCCTCCTCTTTTACGTAGATCAATTTGCCCCCCATATGATCATCAAAGGAACACCATGGATTTGTGCAAGTTTCTCCTTTAACTTGTCTCTCATTAATTAGTTGCGTCCATTTTGTTTCTTAACACTATGGCACAGCCTGGTGATCTGGCCAACAGGAAGGGCAGTTCTTTGCAGCATTCTGTGATCAAACAAACACATAAAGAGAGCTGTCAATTTTACTCAGTTACACTAGATGCTAATAGTATAACTGGGCAGATCAGTACCAAAAAAAAAAAGAGTTAATCGTCAACTTACTGGCAACCAGTAATAAGTCACAAAAAGTGGCGTTATAAAATAAGAATATATACATGTATTTCTTGCCTTCCATGTGCTCGTTAATTACGGAATAATTTTCTTCCTTTCTTTATTATACTTCTAGTAGTAATGGTAAAACATCTTTGTTCTTTGTTACTGGAAATATGATGATCAAAGAAGATAGTAAAAACAATGTCACTCCACAACCATCGATTCACTTGTATTCGATTCCCAATATCGCACACCACCCATTCGTGGTTGTTCTGATCTGATTTGCTAATTATAAACAGTGCTCATCTCTCTAGTGAAGTCATCAGTCTCATTGTAACCATCTGACTATAGATCATTGTCAAATTGGTAACCAGTTGGTGTCGTTGCATTCTTATGTGTCTCCCCGCGCACAATCAAGTACAACAATAACAACAACGACCTCATGAATTAAGTGGATGACCACCACATCTAAAGGATTAACATTTACCAATAGTGTGGGGGGTATAATGCTCCTTATAAGCAATGCATAGAAAGCAGTTCGCTAATGCGTTCTATTTTTATATCAAACCACATGCCCGTCAAAGATAATAATAATAATAATAATAATTAGAAAAAGAAAAGAAAAGAAAAAAAAACTTTTAGTCGTATGTCACGTGATTTATCCCGGATTTCATTTTGCGGCATCCAGGGTCCAATAATTTTCTTTTTTTTCTTTTGGACCGCAGAAATACCTTCCCCTGACTTGACCGTACTTTTTTTATCAAAACATTATACAATATACGAAACATTTTATTGCAAACTAAAAAAAAGGGTATCTAAAAAAAATAAACAAATAGTTGAATAGAAATCAACTTGTGTAACGAAATAAAATAACGATCTAGAAATCACACCTAGAAGTTACCCAATGGGGCATCATAGGTGACGTTTTTGTAATCCCAGTAGAAGGTCAATTCAGTAGGATAACTAGTGTTGGCACCACATTGTTCAGCAAAGTTAACGTCACCAATTCTTTCATTGACATAGTCTTCAAAGTCATCCAATTTACATGAGAAACCTGGACCGGTAGCACATTTAGAAAATGGAACAACGGCATCATTGACAATGTATCTAACATAGGATTCATTGCTACATTGGTATTTTTCAGTGTAGATTCTAGCACCTTGAGGAACAATAGAAGAATGAACATATGGGTTTGGGAATGGGATGTAATCGGTTGGCAAATCTTCAGCAGGCTCGAACAAACCTAAAGAAGAAAGGAAAATTTCCAAATCAGTGTCATGGGAGAAAGACAACCAGATTTGATTTGGGTTTTCGGTATCTTTCAATAATTCCAAGGAAGCGTTTAACAAAGTAGAACCGACGATAGTGGTAAAATTGTTACCAGGTCCATTGCTGTAATAGTTCGATAAATCGGTTTCATAACTGCTTCTGATAAACTCTTCGTTAGTGAAAATGTCACAGAATGGACTTGACCCACGGACATTGATTTCAAACGCACACCAGCTGAAAAGATGGTTGATGTTAGAAGTAGTTAAGTTCAATCCAGGATTTTGCTTTTCTAATCTATCTGCAATTTCATTCAAGTAGGAAGTGTTGTATCTATCAATTATATCGTCGTTAGCCAGGTCATCGTAGTTT
Organism: Candida frijolesensis; assembly: GCA_030557105.1. NCBI lineage: Eukaryota > Fungi > Ascomycota > Pichiomycetes > Serinales > Debaryomycetaceae > Candida > Candida frijolesensis. The sequence continues at coordinate 40,975 of JAKTVH010000053.1, read as the reverse complement.
GGACAACTTTCTCTTGGAGTTAAACTGTTAGCACCTGAAGATTCATCTTCTGAGATAATATTGAACTTGACGGTTTTCCCTTCTTGAAACTCGTCACCCAAGAACCCTCTAGCGAAATAATTGGAAGTTTGCGCAACTCTATCAGAATTGGAAGTAAAAATTGGTAAAGTAGAATTGACGACGTACAAAGATCCATATTTAGCTCTGAATTCAGCACCATGTCTCAAAGCATCAGTAGTACCAGCATAAGTACCTTCCGAGTTCAGTGGACTAGTTTCCTTCTCGTACAAGTCACTATTAGGAACAAAATATTCATATCCATCGTTCAAGAAAGCCAACTCACCACTGAAAGTAGAATTGTAGTTTTGGAACTTTCTGTAAATGGCTTCCAAACTTGAACCGAGTGAAGTACTTGGATATCTTTCACCATGTCTAGAGAACAATTGAATTTGTTGGAGTGTACAGCCATCTGGAATGGCAGTGGAGATACCATAACCTTGTCTTTGGAGATATGGAGCAGATCCACCAAGGAAGTTAATAATGTTGTAGGATTGAACAGACCCTTGTTGTGGTGTAGCGACATCTTGGAAGACACTTTGACCGGCTAATAACAAACCACCATTGATTAATTTTGAAACAGAAACCATTGCTAAAGGATGATGATGAAGATTGGAGATGATGAAATAGTAGACGAGTTAAACAAGGAGAATTGCAAAATTCATGACCAATTGGCGGTCTATTTATAGTGGAACTTTTTCATAGTGGTTCATGATTGGTGATGAGCAGTGTATAATTGACAATTTTCAAAGCCTGGTTCGGTCTTCTATTGTTTATGACATATAGGGGGTAGTTAATTAAAATTAGGGGTGATGGGACACAGGCATATAATTCATTAATAAAGAACCACGTGTTGAACGCCATCAAGCTACCTTGTTTCCGGTTCAACCATACGACACAAAAGAAATAGGCTATCAAGTTTAACTGAATTCAAGTGGTTACTGTTTGTTAATTAAATCTGACGAAAAACGCGCAAAATTTAGATACCTGTCAATTGGCTAGTTCCTTCCAATTAACAGTGTTTCGAATAGATATAAATTGTTGCTACTAAAACATAGCCATGATCTTCTTCCCACGGGAATAACTCTTTTGATTGTTGACATGTCTTTGAGCTCAATTTTAGAAGGTTTAGTAGCGTTCGGATATTACTGGGGCTTTGTCGGACCTAAAAATAGAGTCAAAGTATATGAAGTACCATGAGCCTAGATGCCATAAAAAAAAACCGCTCACGAAGTTTATATCAATCGTTTTGGTTCATACCAACAATTCTTTCTCTCCGTTTCATCTGTAACAACACAAATACATACCGTAGGATTTTCTTGTTTCATCTCCTACCAAGATAAACCCTGTCAAGAAGGAAGATTGACAGGTTAATTTCTTGTCAGGGACCACATAGGATAAAAAAAAAAATGTACCTGGTAGTATTACTTTCTGCCTTTGTGACCGTTATACAAAAACAACAAATTGGAACGGAAATGTTATTAAATTAAACAAACTGAGTAAGCTCAGGGGGTTAGCAACATATTCTAGGAACGTGGGCTCAATAATTAGACAATAGGTGTAAAATAATTCTCCAAATTGGTGCAATTACTCACCATTTTGAGAATCTGGAATTGTTCACCCCTATTTCCCTTGTGGAGAACAGGATTCGGAAATTCCGAGGACAATTCCGCTCGATGTCCGACCTCACAACTTTTACTTTTTTTTTAAAAAAAGTTTTATTTTAATTCTTGTTTATTTCCAACATCACAACTAAGAGTGCAAGTCCATGATATTTAGAGAAGGGAATGCAAAAGATTTCGTAAGTGCAGATGTTAATATATTGAAATACGCTAAATTCAACTAGACCCTATTCATCTCGTTCACGACGTTGTTAATTATAAATTCATGAAGTTTCCGTTTGTTTGACGTATCAAAAAATCAAAACAAAGTGTGGTTACCCAGGTTATTACAACCCACTTGTATCAGTCATTAATAACGAAACATTTTTTTGTTTTGTAGTTGGCATTGCCAGATAAAAAGTTCCTGTCATGATTGTAACAAGGGAATTGCAATCTGAATAGCAAACTATGGTTCTGAAAGCATAACAGTTCATCCACTATTACCATTAGTCTAAACAGGGAAAGTTCAAGTGTCACTTCATAAGATCCTTCCAGTTGTGTTCTTAGATAATTTTATAAGAAAGAATGCTGAATATGTCCTTGACTTTACATCGATTTATCACTACGATACAGACCTTTGAATTTCGAAAAACCAGGAAATAATTAAACGTTCAAAATTACATGTTTTTCGTGAACCGGAATTCGAAGTAAGCCATAAACATGTGGCTGATGCACATCATTTGGAACTTTGTGGATTGGACACAAATAAAATGGACAAGTATTTTCTGATGGCGTATAGTGCCATCATTATATAACTTAGTGAAATCAACTATTCCAAGTTTCGAATCATTTGAAAACTCGAGATTGACACCACATGATCGTGATTACAAAACCATTATCAAAAGCTTACCAAGAAATACTTTGAAAGTGATCACCCTCCCTGTTAACCTTGTGAAACCGCCTCAGATCGATGATGTAGAGACGTACAATCCATTGTTGCGCTTAAAGATTCCTTGATGAAGATTTACTCTTCGACATTTAAAAGTCTCGCTAGAATTGGTCCAGACTCTCCATTTTACGGCGACACAAGATTACGAAAACTTGAATTCATAGAACTTAATGGAATTGTGTGTTTCTTATCCAGAGAATTTAGGGACACTGAATGTATCCCAATTAAGTTTTATGAAATTGACAAATAACCCTAACTATTACTTGAACATGCTAGCTGTGTTTTTCGTCAATGATCTTTGGTTCTTGCTTTTTTGCGTTTACTTTCCACTCTACAAACCACTCAATCTTTGTACATGCAAAATATATATATTAAACAGAAACATTTTCTAATTACTCATAAACCTGGTTATGAAGGAATTTATTTTTTCAAATTCTAACAAGAAAGCATCATGCCCTTCCTCACTATCTAATTTTTCAAATATTGAGTTTGGGATATTATCTGCCAAAAGCCTTTGTTCAGTTATAGTGAAAAGATGATCGGATTCAATGCCAATAACCAACGTGGGAGTGGAAAGACCCTTCAAAACACTAACCAAGGGATCACTATTGCCGTTGATATTGCCGTTCACGTAGTCTTCCAAATTGCTCACTCTGCCACGTGATAAGTCATTAGTGTCCAATTTTCGACTAATGGCAATATA
>JAKTVH010000053.1:641-37645 GCA_030557105.1 Candida frijolesensis | reverse complement strand
CCATGAGCCTAGATGCCATAAAAAAAAACCGCTCACGAAGTTTATATCAATCGTTTTGGTTCATACCAACAATTCTTTCTCTCCATTTCATGTGTAACAATACAAATACATACCGTAGCATTTTCTTGTTTGATCTCCTACCAAGATAAACCCTGTCAAGAAGGAAGATTGACAGGTTAATTTCTTGTCAGGGACCACACAGGATTGAAAAAAAATGTACCTGGTAGTATTACTTTCTGCCTTTGTGACCGTTATACAAAAACAACAAATTGGAACGGAAATGTTATTAAATTAAACAAACTGAGTAAGCTCAGGGGATTAGCAACATATTCTAGGAACGTGGGCTCAATAATTAGACAATAAGTGTAAAATAACTCTCCAAATTGGTGCAATTACTCACCATTTTGAGAATCTGGAATTGTTCACCCCTATTTCCCTTTCGGAGAACAGGATTTGGAAATTCCGAGGACAATTCCGCTCGACATCCGACCTCACAACTTTTACTTTTTTTTAAAAAAAGTTTTATTTTAATTCTTGTTTGTTTCAAACATCGCAACTAAGAGTGCAAGTCCATGATATTTAGAGAAGAGAATGCAAAAGATTTCGCAAGTGCAGATGTCAATATATTGAAATACGCTAAATTCAACTAGACCCTATTCATTTCGTTCACGACGTTGTTAATTATAAATTCATGAAGTTTCCGTTTGTTTGACGTATCAAAAAATCAAAACAAAGTGTGGCTACCCAGGTTATTACAACCCACTTGTATCAGTCATTAATAACGAAACATTTTTTTGTTTTGTAGTTGGCATTGCCAGATAAAAAGTTCCTGTCATGATTGTAACAAGGGAATTGCATTCTGAATAGCAAACTATGGTTCTGAAAGCATAACAGTTCATCCACTATTACCATTAGTCTAAACAGGGAAAGTTCAAGTGTCACTTCATCCTTTAGTTTTGAACAAGAATTGAACGATTTGTTGGAATTTCCGCTACAACTCGGTATCGAAATGAATGACGTCCAGAATTGTCTGAGTTGCCATACACTGGAGATGATACATAATGACATCTCTCGGATTTCAAAAACTTTAAGTTTACAAGAACAACGAATTCAAAATATAGAATCCGTTTTACCGAATACTCAATCTTCCATTCAAGACATGCAGCCTTCTATCAATAACTTGGAATCATCTAGTAAGATCTTGTAATTGTCTATTTGAGGCTTGCAATTGTATAATGAGTGCAAGGAAGCAGCTATTCAAATTGTGGAATCCACTCGTCCAGGACGACCATATAACGATTTTGATAAGGGGAGATTCAGGTTACCAGATAACGTGCTTGGTCAAATATTGGACTAGGTTAACCAAGTTGACATTATTGATTTTTGCTTGATTCAGAGATCCTATGAACGAATTTCTAAAATGAAATTAATGAAGAAGGTATATGTCTATAATAACAAAGCCGTCTTTTAACATTCCAAAAAATTGGTACGCGGACTCTTCTTATACAAAAAGTACTTTAGTTCATCTTGAGGATTTCCTTAAAATGCAGAGGAAAGCGAATCATTTATATAAGATTAAGTATGTCGAGTTTGACAACGATAAGATCGTTTCAGTTGTGTTCCTAGATAATTCTATAAGAAATAATGCTGAATATGTCCTGGATTTTACATCGATTTATCACTACGATACAGACCTTTGAATTTCGAAAAACCAGGAAATAATTAAATGTTCAAAATTAAATGTTTTTCGTGAACCGGAATTCGAAGTAAGCCATAAACATGTGGCTGATGCACATCATTCGGAACTTTGTGGATTAATTGGACACAAATAAAATGGACAAGTATTTTCTGAAGGCGTCTAGTGCCATCATTATATAACTTAGTGAAATCAATTATTCCAAGTTTCGAATCATTTGAAAACTTGAACTTGACACTACATGATCGTGATTAGAAAACCATTATCAAAAGCTTACCAAGAAATACATTGAAAGTGATCACTCTCCCTGTTAACCTTGTGAGACCGCCTCAGATCGATGATGTAGAGATGTACAATCCATTGTTGCGCCTTAAAGATTCCTTGATGAAGATCTACTCTTCGACATTTAAAGGCCTCGCTAGAATTGGTCCAGACTCTCCATTTTATGGCGATGCAAGTTTACGAAAACTTGAATTCATAGAACTTAATGGAATTGTGTGTTTCTTATCCAGAGAATTTAGTGACACTGAATGGATCCCAATTAAGTTTCATAAAATTGACAAATAACCCTAACTATTAATTTAATATGCTAGCTGTGTTTTTCGTTAATGATCTTTGGTTCTTGTTTTTTTTTGCGTTTACTTTCCACTCTACAAACCAACTCAATCTTTGTACATGCAAAATATATATATTAAACAGAAAAATTTTCTAATTACTCATAAACCTGGTTATGAAGGAATTTATTTTTTCAAATTCTAACAAGAAAGCATCATGCCCTTCCTCACTATCTAATTTTTCAAATATTGAGTTTGGGATATTATCAGCCAAAAGCCTTTGTTCAGTTATAGTGAAAAGATGATCGGATTCAATGCCAATAACCAACGTGGGAGTGGAAAGACCCTTCAAAACACTAACCAAGGGATCACTATTGCCGTTGATATTGCCGTTCACGTAGTCTTCCAAATTGCTCACTCTGCCACGTGATAAGTCATTAGTGTCCAATTTTCGACTAATGGCAATATAACAATTGGCATCGAATCTGTCAATAAACTTGGACCCATTGTAACGCATATACGATTGTGCGGAGAAATAAGTAGGTGGGTATTTGTCATTTACTGGGGTGGCATCTCCATTGACGGATTTCGATCCATCGTTGTGTAATAAACTGTGTGCTTCGTGTTTAGTTCTGGATACAGGGCTGGATCTGCCACTATCTTGACCATTCAAATTAGGGGATGATGATGAATTTCTGACTCCCAATTTTCTACCAAATCTGTTTTCAAATGAATTTCTGGAACGGTAAGTAAGCAAAGCTGCCATTCTTGCTGCACTTAAACCCGAGTCTGGTTTATTATCCGTCTCATAGTAGAATCCATCATCGTAGTATGGATCGCTGAATATACACTGTCTTTGGGTTTCATTCCAAGATATACACCATGCTGAAGTTCTAGCAGCGGTGGCCAATGCAACAACTTTTTTGACGTATCCAGTATTATTGTAAATGGCCAGGTACTCCAATGCCAACATACCGCCCATGGATCCACCAATGACGGCAGCTAACTGTTTCACATTCAACGAATCCAAGATCAATTTTTGTATTCCGACATCATCTTTGAAAGTGACCAAGGGGAAGGACGGGCCGTACGGCTTGCCAGTTTGTTTATCGATAGTGACGGGTGAACATGATCCGTAAGGGGAACCAAGGAAATTTATGCAGATTATGAAGTATCTAGATGGATCAAATGCTTTCTTCTCTCCCAATAATTCACCCCACCAATCATCGACGTCTGAAGATCCACTTAATGCATGACAAATCACCAATCCGTTATCGCCGGCTTCGTTCAATTTTCCCCATGTTTTATAAGCTACTGGGAAGTTGTATAAGGTTTCGCCACATTCTAGATCATATTCGGGTATTTCAACGATCGTTTGACCCGGAACGAGTCTGGAGTATGGATTGGATTGAAGTTGTTCCTCGGTAACGTCTTTATATGGCATCTCTCTCTTTGTAAACGTAAAATGTAATATCTAATGAAATGGAAGAAAGAAATAGTAGCCCTTTTTGTTTTAATAAAAAAAAAAAAAAAACAAAGCAAAGCAATCGGAGTCCAAATTAAAATTAAAACGTAAAAAGCAGTTGAAAAAAAAAACTCAATGAAATGAAAAGAATGAAAAAGAAGTCATAGATATGTAATTGTGGATCCTCACGCTCTATCCGCAAATATGACACAAAATGAAAAAATATGAAACCGTCTTATATACAGGCAGCAGTGCTTCGGATATTCATTCTTTTTTTTTTATTGAATGCTTGGATAGTATATGTTCAGCCATAATTAATCACAGTGATCATGTCTTAACGATACTTCTGGAATAAATAGTCTAACAAATTCCCTGTTGATCGTCGTCTTTCCTGCTGCGGAATTACGGAACGGAAATTACTTTCAACGTTTTTTTTTGCGGTTAAACGCATGGTAGCACCATATGAGTCAGAAGAAATTACGCAATTTTTCGTGCGATTAGAAAAGCTCTGTCATTACATTGTAAAATAAATAATAATACTAATACGAATAAATAAGTATGAAAAAAATACACTTAACTCCATTAGGTCAGTTTCTTAGCCTGTAGTTTGTCAGTCTTATCATCGGATTCTTGACTAGATTCTTCGTTTTCTATTTCATCATCATCCTCATCTTCATCCTCATCGTCGTCGTCGTCTTCTTCATCACTTGGCTCAACCGGAGATTGAATACCAGATTGTAATCTGAAATCTGGATGGTGACGCTTGTAGTTTTGGTTGTGGATATTTTTGATGAAAATCAAGTTTCTTGAATATTCCAATTCTGAATAGATAGCTTCAATTGCACTAAGAACACCGTGCTCGTGTTTGATTTGACCACTCACTTTCTTAGCCTTTTCAATAATCTTCAAATCTTCAGTAACTGTAACAAGAGCATTGCCCAACGTTCTTGCAGTTAACTTTTTCAATCCCAATCCAGCACCTAAATCTTCTACTCTTGTGGCATAGAAAAACTGATCTCCAAAGAATGGTTTGATTATACTTGGAATACCTGCTCTCAATGTAGCACCAGTTGTACCGGAACCACCATGGTGCACTGCGGCATCAATACGTGGGAACAACCAATCATGAGGAATAGCACCAGAATTGTAAACTTCTGGCGGTAATTCGACTTCAACTTTATTTTTGTCCTTGTCATCTAATCTGTCTGACCAACCTTTGTTCAAAATACAGCGGACATCAGCTCTTTGGACAGCTTCAACGACTGCTTTGGTCAATGACTTTGCGTCTTTAACCACAATGGAACCAAACCCAATGTAAACAATCTTCTTTCCATCGGCAGCCGCATCACTCATGAATTTGACAAGTTCTTCTGGTGGTTTATAATCTCCAGAACCTTCATCCAAGAACCAATACCCTGTGACTTTGATCCAATCTGGGAAATCAACAGCGGGTGGCAAGACAGTGGGGGAAACATTATATAAGAACGGCACTCTTGTCTGTTGCAATCTGTACAAGTTTGTTTTGGGCAAATCCAATTCTTGAACTCTCCACTTGTTAACTTGACCAGAAATTCCTTTCCAGAATATATTCTCAAACAAGACATGTGTCAAATAATTATATGAGCCTCCTTTCTTTTGATCGGGCACAAAAAATGCGTGTGGATAAGCTCTTGTTCTTGTCCATGGCATGGTGAAAGCTCTGAAATAAGGAATACCCAATGCTTCAGCAATGTGTATACCAGCCATTGCGGACGGACTCTCGATCAAAATGTCCGACCCTTGGCAAGCTTTCCAACTGGTCGTTAATAATGTACCAATCCAAGCCTTGAACTTTTGCTGTGCATCTTTAAGGAAACCAACTGACATTGTATTGTGAGTCACCATGAACGACATCAATTCCGCTGGATTACCAGCAATTTCTTTAAACCGCAATCCACTCTTCTTAATCCAGTCTCCAAATTCAGCATGGGTTGCTATGGTAACATTATGACCCTCTTTGATCAAACCTTTTCCTAATGCAATATAGGGTTGAACATCCCCTCTCGATCCAATAGTTAACAATGTGATATTGTAAGAAGTCGATGGTCTCATTTCCGTTTTGAAAAATGGCGAGTCTTCCAAAATGATAGGAACATCCAAACCCGAAGCTGCCATCAATCTATCTTCAAACATTCTGACTCTTGCCAACTCAATTCTTTGTTCAGCTAATTTAACATCTTTCAGGGTGTCATCATCACAGCCACTCACAAGGTCACGTCTTTCTGAATCAGTATATTCCATTCTGGTTTTGCTTAATTCGATGTCATAATTGCTGCCCCATTGGTGTGGTTTTGGTCTAAATCCTTCATTCGAATGGAGCTTCTCTAATTGCTCAAGAATCAACAGTTGGAAGTCATCTCTAGCTCTTGATGATCCAAACTCCACATTCAATTCCTCGGCACCATTAACAACCAACGACAAACCGTGATGCGTCAATTTCAGTATACCAGATAATTTGACATCTTCAATTTCCATCATTGGCAAAACCATCTTTGTGGAAACACCTGGCAATAGACTTCTGAAGCAAACTTCCTTGTCCGATACATAGAACTTACCATATATTGGTACAGTTTTGATTAAATGACCATAATAAGATGCAAGCAATCTGGAGTTTGTGGAAAAATGAACTTGGAAGTTTCTTTGGGACTCCTTCCTTTCTTGCTCCTTTTCAACATAATACTTTCCATCGTCTATGTAATGGTTGGGTGTTGCCGACCATCTAGTACCAACATTATACAATGCCTTGATACTCTTCAGAATTGGTTTCCTGGAGTCCTTCTTGACTTCAAATGGATCGGATAAGTTGCTTGGTAATGGTAAATCATCTGGGGTGAAATGAGGTTTCTCATACCTTGAAGATGCCTCTTCCATTTTTTTAAGGCTGGTGACAAATGATAAATCCAAACTCTTCAATCCTTTCTCGGACAATGCTCTAGGCAATTGAAGGTGAGTTTCACTTTCCAAGCTATCTCGAGTACTAACTGATGCAATGCTTGGTCTGTCTAGTGATCCAAGTGTGTGTGCTCTAAAGATTCTCGTTGGATTGGTAAAGGTTCTGCTAAGTTTCTTCAACGTGGAGGCATCTCCAGTTGGTATATCGGGTCTGTTAAAATCCCTGACTGTTTGTACCAACGCATTGGAAGATGGACTCAAAGTCGACATTGACCTTAATGACGCTGTCGAGTCTAGGGAAGACATCTTGGTAATCACATCATCTTTCTCCAGATCACTATTCATCAACTTATCAAAGGCTTCAAAAAAGTCAACCCCATTTTTGGGAAATAAAAAGTTGACTTCCTCGATAACCAAGTCATCGGGGTTCTTCAAATTCTTTTTAGATTTATTCTTTTTAGTTTTGTTGTCCAACATGGTTGTAACGTTACTAAAATATTTGACTGACAAATTCAAAGGAATGTCGTTCATAGAATCGTCAATGACGTCGTCACCTGCTTCTTCATTAAATAATGTTCGTTTGTTGTATTCAACAATATCACTGATTGGTATTTTCACCAACACTTCACTACTGGAATTCGCGTTGTTGTGTTGGAATATCAATTTGGTTAAATTATTACACCATTGACGTGCGGAAAATGAACTATCACAATGGAATTTATAAGTCTTTTTCTTGGTAACCAACTTGAACCACACATCGGTAGCGGCAGATTCAACATTATCTTCTGTGGGGGAGAATGTTTCTCCGGAAAGCATACTGTTAAGTTCAGATGCTGTGTCTTCCAAGGTTGTAGACCTTGGAGTTGAACTTGCAGGAATTTCGCCAACTGGACTATGGGCACCACTACCTCTATTGATCGGGGATAAAGCTTCCTTGCTGAGTTTCTCTTTGTCGACGACTTCAGCATATAAACAAGTTTTAATATCGATTACCAAAACCGGGAAATACAAATCTGTAGCGGAAGAGTAGATACTCAACGTTTCCGACCTTAGAATTGCCCAGTATCTATGTTGCGTAATTGCATTAAGAATCACTTCGCCATATTTTCCTGTCTTAAACCCCAATGTTCCTTTGTGAACAATATTGGAAGAATCATCCATGTTGATTACTCCCGAAGCATGTTCAAAAGAAAATCGCTTTGGAAGAAATGCAAAATATAAAAGTGCATCCTTAGTGAGGTATAGATGTCCTTGTAACAAGACATCTTTTATCAACCACGCGCTGTAATTACCAAGGAATACGTTCGAGTCTTCTAAATCAAACACTTTTTGTAACTTATCCGCCATTTTGAGACGCAATTGAACTTTTTGTTTGATGCTTTCTTGTTCGTTGACGATGTCACTTTCAGTTCGGTGTTCAGGTGCTTTCACTTTAATTAGAATACCCTCTTTTATGGAATGGGGGTCCAAGTTGGTCACAACTGATCTTTGCAACGGACTAAGTCCTTCCAACACTTCGTCCGGAATACGTGCTATTTTGGTTTCGGTTGCTACTTTGACCTCTGTCGCACCTGGCGCAGAAGTTGCTGTTGCTGTTGCTGTAGCTGTAGCCGTAGTAGTAGGTGTTGAAGTTTCAGTTTCTTGAAGGGTTGTCATGGTGCTTGTGGTTGACGTTGTTGCCAATTCTGTTGCAGATGAGGATGTAGCGGTAATTGTGGGAGCCGTGTCCTTGGAAATCTTGGTTGCTTCCAAATCGTTAGCTATAAGTTCTTCCTCATCGTCACCGTCCTGTGATTCGTCTTCTGAGTCTTCTGACACTTCAGAGTCCTTGCTTGATACACGGTTCAATTCTTGCATTTTATTGACTGATGGTTCACTTCCGTTATCAAGGGAACTGGAGATTGATTGGTTATTTTCTTGTTTCTTGTGAGGTTGTGGCAGATGTAGTTGTGACTGTTGCAGTGGCACAAGACCATGTAGTCCACTCTTTTTGATAAGATCGTCCAAATACTGCTTTTTTAAGTTGTTCAATGACCCCAAACCGCAACTTAAGGTAGTGGTATTCAATAAGCCGGTGAGGAAATTGCTTCCTTCGTCCATTTTGGCGGCGTCGTCATCATCACTGTCATCATCTTCATAACTGATTCTTCCGGACATGGACTGATAAGTTGATATTTCTCTGGCTGTAGAAGTTTCCTGATTGTGGTTGCTACCTTTTTCTGACTTTTCGTCATCGTCGCCTTTGTGATGAGTTGCCAAATTGTGAATTGATTCGGGGATTAATGTATGTGTGACTTTCTTGTAAAACGGCATTCTGATTAGTTAGTTGCAATTGACAGATATGATAGAGGATATTCGTTTCGACTTTACGAAACTGCAGACCCAATTCAAAAATAGATTTAAATAAAAAAAAAAAATCAAAAGTTGACAATCTATGAAGAGCCGTACTTCTGTCGATGGACGGGAACGGACAAAAAAACAATAAACGGTCGGATTGTGGGGAGGGCGACGGGCCAAGAAATGTTAATGGGGATAAAAAAAAGTAAAAGAGAAATGAAAAAAAAAAAAAGCTAATTAGGAATTCCAAACTGGAGGAGAACTGAGTTTCACTTTATATAGGTTTAGATATTGATTGTAGCGGATAGTGAAAGAAAAGTATAGTATTTTCTACTGGGGGGTGGGTTATGAGCAGCCCAAAAATTTCATACTTAGCCTTTTGTGCATATGTTTTCTATGTGACCGATTGTTCCCTTTGATTGCTTTCTGTACTCACAATATTATTACCATGGTAGGGTAACTCCGACTTAGCTTCCATATTATCCGATACCTGAGCCTATGTTTCAAGTACATACTAAAAAAACGGTTAATCACCACTTACATGTCCATTACTAAAGGTCATTCGAAGATTCCTGTACCGCAATTTACCACATCTCTCTCCATAGCAACGAGCAACCTCGGATTGGACGGAATTAAGGTTTTAAAGAAAAAAAACCCAACCTAAGGGTTCGTATGTAGCTCAAGGCTGATATGAAACTTCACGAAGTTTCTGCATCTGTTTCTATGACATGAAAGAAAAAAAAAACTCGAACCATACCCTCGAATGTCATATGGTTTTAGGCTGAATTGCACTGTTTCAACGCCTATCAACCTCGCATGTGAATTTTCCCTTACTTATTTTTTCGTACCTGGTAATATTTTATTCTCAACTTTTTTCTTGAACGCTGAAATTTTGTTGATTTTGCGCCTGTTTGTTAGATGGAGTGCAGGAACCAACCACATTCCGCTCCCATGCGGTGATCGACACACCACGATAGAACGCACGATGCGGACAACGGATTAAATCATCAAAATAATAACCAATGCTAAAAAAAAAACAAAATTTTATTATTTAAAATCTAAAATAAAACATACGTTTATGACCTTTATCACTATGTACAAGTACATGCAAAATATAAACTTTATTCCAAATTATGACTCTTCAACAACTTGTTAAATTTACTATTTGGGTTATTATGCAATTCGTTAAAACTTCCATCCTCGACGATTTGCCCGTCCAAATCAAATACAATTACCCTGTCACTGTTTTTAATGGTAGACAACCTGTGAGCAATCGATATTAACGTAATTCCCCTTTCTTTATTTAATTCAATCAAATTTCTCATAACCATCTCTTCGCTTACCGAATCCAACGCTGACGTAGCTTCATCTAGAATCAATATCTTAGGATCTCTGATTAATGTTCTTGCCAAGGAAACCCTTTGCTTTTGGCCTCCACTTAATTGTGTGGTTTGTGATGCGCCGATCTTGGTTTCCAACCCGTCGGGTAAATTACGTATAAACGATGAAGCATAACTTAATTCCATGGCTTTTTTGATTTCTTCCTCGGTAGCATTCTCTTTTCCAAATAAGATATTCTCCTTGATTGTGCCACTAAATAAAAGTGGTTCCTGTTGGACGTAGCCCAATTGTTTTCTATAGTGATTTAAGTTAAGCTCCGAGATTTCGTTATCTCCGACCGAAATTTTCCCCTGATCTGGATCATAAAACCTTAAAAGCAATTGACTAACAGTTGACTTACCACTGCCAGATGGTCCAACAAGACACACATTCTCACCTTGTCTAATTCTGAGATTCAATCCTTCGAATATAATTGAGTCTGGGCGTGACGGATACTTGAAATCTATATCTTTAAGAACAATGTCACCATCTAAGCTATCAACTTTTCTGCCCAAATTATTCGAGATTTTTGGTTTGTATTCAACCAATTCAAATACTCTTTCTGCAGCTCCAATTCCTTTCATTAACTCCGTGTAAAAATTACCTAACCCAAAGACCGAACTACCAGTGTAAACAGCATACATCATAAAACTGGACAAATCACCGATTGTTAATTCTCCAGTGGAGACCAATCTTGTACCCATGATCAAAAGTCCGATCATGGTGACGTTTCCTATAATACCATTGGTGGAGTAAAAAAATCCCGATAGTTTGGCTTCTCTCATAGAGCTGTTGAAAATTTTCTTGATTTCTTCGTTGTACTTATGTACCATTGATTGTTGCTGGCTAAACGATTGAATAACCTTGACACCGTTCAATTTTTCCTCGGTGACTTTGGTCATTTCTCCGATATTTTCTTGGATTAATTTAGACAATGCTTTGATTTTACGACCATAAAACCAGGACATTGTAATCAAAGGTGGGAAAATCAAACTCATGCATAAGGTTAATTTCCAAGAAACAAAACACATCATGGACAACCCAACACATCCGCTGATTACAGCTCTCATACCATCACTGATATTCATACTTAAACTTTTGGATATGATTTGGGTGTCACTTGAAATTCTGGAAATCAAATCACCAGTTTTCATGCCTACTTTGGAAGGTCCAATATCAAAGAAATAAGCATCTTGTGCTAATATTTTCAGGAACAAACGAGATCTCAATCTTGCTACTAATCTTTCTCCTACTGATCTCAACAAGTAGATACGTCCAAAATTCGTCCCTGCACTTACTATAAACAAGACTGCTAATGCTGAATAAAACTTCGGCTGAGATAATCCAAATATCAATTTTTCATCGACGCTTTTGGCATCCTCTTCGTCCTTGCTGTCTTCTTCTGTCTTGGTTGTATCTATTATCTTACCCATTATCAAAGGCAATGACATACTAGTTGCGGAAGTTGCAACCAAACAAATCAATGCAAAAAAGATCAGTTTGGATTCTGGTTTGGCCAATCTTAATAATTTGAGAATATCAGCTGTGAGTTTGGGTCGTTTTTTACTGTTTGGTGGTGGTTGCGTTTGGTCCTCCTTTGGTGGGATATGGTCATTCGCAGTGACATTAGTGGAATTGAATCTAACTTGTTGTAAGACTAAAGTTGGTCTGGCATGTTGTTGTCGTATCGGATTTGTGGAGAGCTTTATAGAAGCTGTGGCGCTAGGTATTCTAGTTATTCTTTTGGATGCGTTTGAAAAACATTTGGAAAACACCAATCGATTTATTCCTATCATTATGAAGACGACTGGAACAATGGGGTAAACTCTGGAGACGTTGGTGGTGGGAACCGAAATATTCAGAAAATTTTCGTCGTATCTTTTATATTTTTTTTTTTTTTTTTTTTCAGTTAAGGCCGTAGGACGGGACCGTAAAATAGCTCGATCCGGAATTGTGTTTCCTGTGGGAATATCGCATTGCTCTCGTTCGCGAAGGTGTGGAAAGGAATTTTTTTTCTTTTGATCGGCATTCCATTCCATACTTTGAAACAGTACTTGCCACGAGATTGGTATCTAAAGATCTACCAGCATTGGTTGTATAAAATTGTAACTTATCATGTCATGGTGATGTTTAAGTGTGGCGATGTGCAATAACCTTTGGGAATATATAAGATAAAATCTTGGCCAACAGTTTTCTTCTAGGGATTCCATGTGAACCAATTTTTGCAGCCCTTACAACGATAGACTTTACCAAGAATAAATCCAACAGGTTACTAATAAAAGATAGTCAGGGAAAACGTGGTCAAGAAAACCACAATCGAAACTAGATGCATTTAGATATGGTACTATCCTAGCTCCTGAATTGAAATGTTATTTGATTTCCTTTAAAAAAAGGTGACGAATCCTTTCGCCATGTTATTCCATCGCCAACCCAGACCAATTATACGTCCCATTCGTTAATGCCACCTGGTTAGAATCTGTTAAATATTTGGCTTTGAAGGTGTTGACCCCACATTTGTGTCGTTTAGATTTATCGGACACCGAATACTTTTACTAAATACCTAATTTACATCCGCCCATTGTTTTCTGCTAATTAATCAAAAAAAAAATGTGTCAACCTTTACGTCAATGGCCAAATTACCAATAAAAAAAAACAATATTTTCCGATCATTAGAAGCATACACGTGGATGTGTTAATTCACCTTACTAATCCGTTCGGAAAACAATGCCATGGTAAAGCAGCAATTGCATCCCCTATACATCAGTTTTGCAATATTCCTACTATAAATACGAGAGGAAGGTATACGTTTGGTATCCAGATTTTTTTATAAATATCAAATATCTTGTGGCTAAGAATCAGTAAGCAAAATGGTCTCTGTTTCAAGATTGATAAACGGTGGTTTATTATTTGCTGGTCAAAGTGTTTTCCAAGATGTTGCTACTCCACAACAAGCTTCTGTTGAATCATCCAACATCCTTCATTTTCTTGGTGGGGCAGCACCATATTTTCAAAACCCAGGCTATGGTATTTCTACTGCTATCCCCGATGGTTGTTCTATTGAACAGATTCAGCTTTATAGTAGACACGGTGAACGTTATCCTACTGCTAGTTCTGGTAGAAACTTAGAACAAATTTACAATAAGTTTGAAAACTACAATCAAACTTTCCAAGGTGATTTAGCTTTCTTGAATGACGGTTACACTTTTTTTGTTCAAGATAGCTCCAATTATGCACTTTGTACCACCCCGCAAAACTCAGAAGGTACGTATGCTGGTACAACTAATGCCTTGAGACATGGTGCTGAATTCAGAGCTAAATATGGTTCCTTGTATGTTGCTAATTCCACCTTACCAATTTTTTCTTCCAATTCCGCTAGAGTCTTCCAGACTTCAAGATATTTCGCTAGAGGGTTCTTGGGTGATGAATTTGAAGAAGGGAAGACTGTTAAGTTTAATGTCATTTCCGAAGATGGGGAGGCTGGGATCAATAGTTTAACTCCAAGACACGGATGCCCAAATTACAACAGCCTGGCCACTGAACACATCGCCTCCAGTTATAACACATCTTATTTGAATGATATAAGAGATAGGTTAAACGGTCAAAACCCTGGGTTGAACTTAACTGTGACCGATACATCAAGTTTTTTTGATTGGTGTGCTTATGAACTCAGCGTTCGTAGCAGCAGTCCATTCTGTAACCTTTTCACCAATCAAGAATTGCTCAGATTCTCATATGGTGATGATTTAGATAAGTATTACACTAATGGTCCAGGGAATTCAGAAAACATATATGTTGGTGCCATTTTGCTTAACGCTTCCTTGGAATTATTGAAAGATACTGAGAATCCAAATCAAGTCTGGTTGTCTTTTGCTCATGATACCGATTTAGAAATTTATCATACTGCTTTGGGATTGTTCACACCTGCTGAAGATTTGCCAACTGACTATATCCCATTTCCAAATCCTTATTCTCATGCAAAAATTGTCCCACAAGGTGCTAGAATCTACACTGAAAAATACCAATGTGGAAGTGACTCTTATGTCAGATACATCATCAATGATGCTGTTATTCCAATTCCTAAATGTAATACTGGTCCAGGATTCTCGTGTAAATTGGATGACTTTGAGGACTATGTCAACGAAAGAATTGGAAGTTACAATATCGCTGAACAATGCGGTCTCAATACTTCCTATCCAACTGATGTTAGTTTCTACTGGGACTATACAAACACTACCTACAATGCTGCAACTAAGCTTTAGAGCAAGTTTCGTTTATTTAGATATACCATAAGTATTCCCTTGTTTTGTTCATGTTTGAAATTCTCCTCTGCTTGAGCTACCAACCGCAGATACTATTCTTATCCATAAGTTACACAAAACTCCATGTATTATTTATAGAACCAGTATATATAATACCCAGCGTTTTCTTGTTCTTGTTCTTGTTTTCCTTGTTTTCCTTGTTTAATTAAACGAAAATTATTTTGCTTACCGATTAGGGTTTCGCTTAAACTTGCGAATCCTGTGTTTGTTTTTGACAAAGGCTTTTTTTTCTTGTACAATACATTTCCACAGTTTAATCGTCGTACATGAATCATGCGTCTGATGATCAAGGGGGGAGGAAAGATTACCATGCGTTAAAATGTTCATGATTTTTTTGCAATTTGTTGATATATTATTCTGTGTGCTTATGTAAAATTACTGATTTCACACACTTGGATGATCACTAATAAATTAAATTTGTATATTGGGTGGATAAAGTATAAAAGAGGTTTTTGGTAGATCCACCAACACAATTCACTTGAATATCATCATATGTGACGCGTCTTCTTAACCTTGTATGTGTGTTTGTAATGATTTTGAGCGTGGTGTTCGGACCTAGACGTGAATGTGAAAGTAGATGTGGATTTGTGGTATTAAAAGAATTTTTTTGTGTGTGTAAATGAATAAATGGATGAATAAACATAACCTGTTATTTCACATTATTGTACAACACTTGCTTCCGGAGCTAGACTTTGGTGTTTCTGTAGTTGATTGTTTATTTCTGGCATTATTATTTGCAAGGCTATCACTGGTGGCAGCTTTCTTTGGAGCAAAAGCAGAAGCCTTATTTCCACCTCCTAGTTGTTGTTGTTCTTGCTGTTCTTGTTGTTGTTGCTGCTGTTGTTGTTTCTGTAATTCCTTTTGTTGTTTCTTTTCTGCACTTATAACGGCTTCTTTTCTCATTATTTGTCTAACCACATCGATAAACGCTTCGTCGACGTTTGTTTTGTACATGGCACTGGTCTCATAAAATGGCACTAAGCCCCATTCTTGACTCACCTTGACCCCATCTTCTATACTCAATACACGGTCGTCTTCTAAGTCACATTTGTTACCCACCAATACCATTGGCACATTGTCACTATCTTTGATTCTTAACACTTGTTCACGAAGGGCCAACAATTCTTTAAGGGAGTTTTCGTCAGTCACGGAATAAACCAACAAGAATCCTTTACCACTTTTGATGTATAGTTCTCTCATGGCTGTGAATTGTGCTACCCCTGCTGTATCCAAGATTTCCAAATCACAGGCTCTTCCATCGACCTCAATTTGTTTTCTGTATGAATCTTCAATAGTGGGATCGTAACTTTCGACATACACACCTTGGACGAATTGAACAGTAATTGACGATTTTCCTACCCCACCAGCTCCTAATACTACTACTTTGTAATCTGCAAAAAAAAAAACAAAGACGTGTTAGTACAGGTGTTCTAGATGTACAGTCAATCCCATCGCATTTCTGAATTGAACATACCTCTCATTGATGTGAAATAAATGTGTTGTTTCTGATTCTAGTTGTAAGATGTTAATCTATTTAAAGAAAAATTTTTTGTTTTGATTTGAATTTAACGAAAAATAAAAGAGGGCCACACAACACAGAAAGACAATGGCCAGAAAAAAAAAAAAAAAAAAAAAAAAAAAAACAGGGGACGAGAATTTTCGCACTACACGAAAAAAGAAACGAACTAAGAGAATTTATAAAAAGCTAACACAATGTTCACCACAAAAGAGGACTGGTATGTTGGCTTTTGATAGACGAGACGAAACGAGACGAATTATACAATGCTCTCTTACGTGTATCTAATGATATTTTTTATTTTCAACTGCATCTCGGGAATTTTTATTTTATATATAAAACCGTGGATATATATTTCATTTTTAAAGACTATGCAAATTTTCAGCTGCACCAACACAATTGCACCCATTTATTTCTCTTCTATTGGCAAGATGTTTGGAACAGGTCCCAATGGGGTGATACCGTATGGGTTGATCTTGACATGGGACTTGGTGTAATGGTACTTGATGTGTTCGAAATTGGTAGTTTCTTGGAATCCCGGAATCTTCCAGTACAACAATCTGAGCCAGTCATGGATGTATGGATAATGGGTTCTAATCATACCAATGTTACACTTGAAATGTTGAACATAGACTGGGTCGAATCTGATAATGGTTGTGTACAATCTGATATCAGCTTCGGTCAATTGATCACCCAACAAGAATTCGCCCTTTTTGTCACCACTATGGTTGGCTTTCAACAAAGCTTCAACTTTGTCCAAGTGGTCAAAGACGTTTTGGCACTCAGCAGAGTAAACTTCTTGCTTGGAAGCAAAACCAGCCTTATAAACACCATTGTTGATATTGTCATAAACCCAACCATTCAACTCGTCGATTTGGGAAACCAAGTTGTCTGGAACAAGGTTAACGGAAGCGTACTCACTTGGCAAGATACTGTTGAAATCGGAGTTTAACATTCTGATGATTTCAGCGGATTCGTTGTTAACAATGGTACCTTCTTTTTTATCCCACAAGACAGGGACAGTGAATCTCCCGACATAATCTGGGTCAGCCTTGAAGTATAATTGTCTGAGACGGTCAAAACCGTAAAGATGATCCGGAGTACCAATAGAAAGGTCGTCTGAAGATTTCAATTCGCCCAATTCTTCCTTGGTTGGGAATCTCCAACCCTTGTCATCCATGTGCCAGTGGACAATAGACAAACCAATGATGGAAGTCAAACCTTTAAGACGACGAGTGATCAAGGTACGGTGAGCCCATGGACAAGCAAAGGAAACATAAAGGTGGTATCTACCGGCTTCTGGTGGGAAACGGGCACCTGGTTTAGCACTAATGAATTCTCTGAAACTGGATGGTCTTCTCTTGTAAGCTCCGTCTTCGCCGGCGAATTTTAAAATTTCGATTTTCTGCAACGAGTTAAGTTAGTAATGGCAAAAGCAACCAAAAAAAAAAAAAAAAAATATTTTTCCTGTGCAAAATAAATTAAGAACATACGTCAGTCATTGGTGTAGTTGGTTTGTTTAAGGATGAAGTATAATATCAATTGATACTGTGAAAGAAAAACTTTGGAAAGAAGCAACCGTGAAAGAGATTTTTGTAAAAAGGAAAGCGGAGGTTGTATTTATAGTTGGAGAAATCTGAATATCCCTTACATCCATTATGCAGGATCATCGAATTTTCCAAATGGTTAATGACCGGTTTTGTCATATCGGAAATCAAGAATCTAAGGAAATTCGGTGGCTAGTTAGCAATGATTTCATTCGGAAATAGGTTTTTGTGTAATTAGTAATAGTTACTAATAGTAGTTAGCAATTGGAATGCACATAGCCATGAAACTACTCTACATAATTCAAAACGTTGTCATTGGAAGCCTTATCTTCTCTCGTACAACCGAACGCTCCTTCTTCCCGTAACCATTAACGAAAGAGATCGCAAGAGAGAGCGATGAACTAACAGAATAAATGGCAGGCAACCAGCCAAAAATTTGTAATTAGACCGCCACGCACTACCCACAGCAACACCAACACCAACGCCAAAACCACGGACAGTACTGCACAACGCTACACTACACAAAAAAATTAATACGAACCAGAAGCAACGAGGAAAAAAAAAATTGTAATCCTCACAACAAGCGGCGTCTTTTTCTCTAGCGTTTAGCTGCTGTTTATACTAAACAACACACACCTACACAATGTCAGAACAAATTGACGTCCATTTAAAGGAAGACGTGAAGAAACCTGCGCTTCCAAGTACTCCAAGCTTCCCCGTGCCCAAATTGCCTTCTGCGTACCGCTCAGACACCCAACCATTCACTACATACATCCCGTACCAGCCACTACATCGAGAGCAACATGTACAACAACAACTGCAACTGCGACTGCGACAACAACAACAACAACAACAACAATTACCAAGTCAACAACAGCAGGATCAACAATTGGAACAGAAGCCACAGGATAAAGTCCGTTCACGTCAACAAGAACAAGAGCAAGGGCAAGCAGATGAAGAGGAAGAGGAAGAACCACGGATACAGTTGAAACAGGAATTCGAGCCAGAGAAACAGACGCAACCCGAGCCACCATCATCTATTCCACTGCAGTCTCAGGAGCCACCCCGATCTCAAGCTCCAAGTCAAACACAATTCCGCTTACAACCACCTCATACAATACCGGTACGGTCGCTCCCACAGCAGCAACAACAGCAATTATTCCTACAACAAAGACACCAACAAACTCGTCCTCCGGGGTCATCGGTGATAATATTCAGACAAGATAAACCAAAACGAACCATTACCAAGAAATCGGACAAACCGTTTGTATGTACTAATCCCGGATGCACTTGGGCATTTGCTCGACACTCGGATTTGACGAGACATTCGAAGTCACATGCACCTCCACAATATCAATGTCCATATTGGAAGAATGATCCAACGTGTCATAAAAAAGATGGTGCTTTCAACCGGTTGGACGTTTTAAAGAGGCATTTGCGCTTGATTCATTATGTGAGGGATAAACAACCAATAGGTGATTTGAGTGCCGGAGAGGATCCAGGTTGGTGTCGTTCCTGTCAACGTATGTTTCCTAATTCAAAAGCGTTTGTGGAACATTGTGAAGATTGTGCTCAAAATACAACTCCTACGGAATGGATTGAGATTAAGAAAGAAGGCGCTAGTGCAAATCCCAACCAAGCCACTTTCAGGGTCAACTTGAAAAGTAGCTGAATATGTAAAATCAATTGAATAACAAAAAAAAAAAAAGAAACCGCCTAAACGTGTATAATTACTTAATATAAATACAAACATGAAAGAAAAGAAAAAACTATAACAAACTAGTATACAGACAAGGGACACTTACTCTCTGTCGAAGAAGTCCAAGATTGCACAATTTGGATGAATGATGTAAACCACATCGTTTTCTTCGGTAACACTCATCAATATTCTATCACGAACTAATCTCTTCAACACCTTGTAAGCCAATTTCCTTTCTTGTAAATACTCTTGCTCACTAGCAATGTCTTGTTCTTTTTGGAGTAAATACCATTCAACCAAGTCGTTTGCAGAAACACCATCACCTCCATCTTTTTCATCTTCAGTGATTTTCTTGACCAACAAGTTCATGATTGACAAGTATTTATCATATGAAATCGATACTGCTTGACTTCTTTGAGTGTCTTGTGATTGTTCACTATCTTGTGGTATTTGTGTTTGTCCTGCGCCTGGTTCTTGTTGTTCTTGTTGTTCAGTATTTTCTCCTTGGGGTTGTTGTTGTTCATCTCTTGCGTCGTCTTCCATCTCAATATCATCCATCTCAACTCTAATGATAGATTGTCTCAATAAATCGTATGCTTCGGCAACAAAACTTGGTGTGATTTCTTCCGTACAGTTAGCCCTGGCAATGGCTTCCGACAATCTGATCATGGATTCCAATTGTCTAACGGTAATTCTGTATGACGATCTACCTAAACCTTGAGCATCATCTTCTCTCAATTCTTTATATCTTGTAACCAAGAAATCTCTTGCTTCTTTGGTCATCTTTGGTTTGAAAGTTTTAGCGTACTTGATATATCTGGCCAATTGTTCAGCGGAATATGGAGGATCGATGGCTTCATCTCGGAGCATATGCAAATCGACAATATGTGATGCCAATTGTGTATCCACTCTTTCGTTACAATCATCAAGAATGACAAAGAATAAATCGAATCTCGACATAATAGGAGCAGTCATGTTTAAGTTGGCACGGAGTCCCATCTTTCTGTTATATCTACCACCAATTGGGTTGGCAGCTGCCAAAATAGAAGTCCTCGCATTCAATGTGGCATGAATACCTGCCTTGGCAATAGAAATGGTTTGTTGTTCCATAGCTTCGTGAATGGCGACTTGATCAGCTACATCCATTTTATCAAATTCATCAATGGCACAAACACCATTATCAGCCAACATCAAAGCACCTGCTTCAATGGTGTATTCTCCACTTTCTTCATCTTTGACAACAGCAGCAGTTAAACCAGCAGCAGAAGATGCCTTACCAGAGGTATAAACAGCTCTTGGAGAAAATCCACAGACATATTTCAAAAATTGAGATTTGGAAGTAGATGGGTCACCAACAATACAGATATTGATGTCCCCTCTCAAATTAATTCCATCGACTGTTTTCTTATGAACACCGCCCAATAATTGTAAAAGAATACCTTTTTTGATAACTTCATGACCAAACACAGCAGGCGCAATAGATTGAACTAACTTGTCGTATATGTGTTCGTTTTTAACCATCTCTTTCAATTGGGCCACTTCTGAATCGCTCAATGAAGTTAAAAATACTTCTTGATCGTTAGAATCAACTTCAAGTTGTTCATTACCACCTGCTTTATTGATCAATGAGGCCACATGACAAGCACCAAAAGCAAGTTTGTAAGTCAAATCTCTTACCCCTAATGTTTTTAACCCAGAAACACCACTATTCAATTCCGAAGCTCTTGATTCTTTAACTGATTGTGGCTTGACACCCGGTAATCCCAATTGGGAAACATCTGGGATAACAATTTCGCAACCAGTGAATCTACATTTATCACCTGGTTTGGCTTTCTCAACAATTTCTCCTCTTAAGATAACATCCAAAGTACGAGGCATTGATCCCGTTGGAATTTCATTGGAGTTCTCTTGTATTCTAACTCTTTGCCAATCGATGAATTGAGATTTAGAAACATTTAAAGTGAAATAGGACTGATTCTCACATGAAGGACAAGAAGTTGGTTCGGTGTATTTGAAAACTTGCTCAACCCCTTCAATCACCGCAGAACACAAATCACAAGTAAAGCAAGCACGATATAATTCTGGTCTGACTTCTGAAGTTCTGGTTACTGTTCCCAGGATGGCCATCAAGGAGCCGATTTTGTTTGATCTAATATCTCTGATTCTCTGAATGGTTGGCAAGTTGAAAAATGAAATCTGGAAAACACGTTCATTTGCTTGTGAGCTTGTGGAAGTTTCACTAGTTGTTTCATCACTATTGTGAAGTAAATTGGTGTGTAATAAACTTGGAGCATATTTCTTCAACAATCTGTGTAACCCTTTCAATAAAAATGGAGAGAAACGATAATATTGTTCCAGGATAGCGGTCGCCAAAACCCCATTTTCTCTCAGTAACAAATGTTGATAGTCAACGTATAATGTACTGTATTCATAAGTTTTCATTGCTTCAATTTGTGCAAGGTATATTTTCCCATCCCAATCATCGTTTACCTGTTCAGGTTCAACAAATTCTTCAATGAAGGTTTCAAAACTTTCTCTGACTTTTTCACCTGTAACATCGACAACTTTGGGAACAGCAATTTGCCTACGTCTTCCTGGAATGGCACGTTGTTGTTGTTGTATTTGAGGGGCCACGTCTTCTGAATATAAGATTGGTTGTGCTGGAGTAGAAATTTCTCTACCAAAGGCAGATGAGGTTTGTGAGTGCAATAATTGAGCTGCATCTGAGGGAATTCTCCCCGGTGACGATACGAAATTAGACATAATTATCGGTTTGTTGATAAGTAAATAGGAAGATGGTTGGGAAGAATAAGAATTTTCGATTTTCAAAAAAAAGATGTGTTCTGATATAAAAAAAACAAAAAAAAAAAAAAATTTCAAGACGCGACTAATTTAGACCAATGAGGAAAAATTCAAATTTCAGCGAACAAAATCAAGAAAGGTTCCTCACACACCAACCACCGTTCAATAATGTTGAAAATATTTCAAAGAGGTGTCAAAACATGTATGTTCCCTTGTTTAACCAACGACATTGTATTCATCTATAACTAACAATATTCAAAGTTGCCCCATCATACCTTAAACTCCAAGTCGGACTAATTCGATCCTGCGAAAAGCATCTTAAAGCTGATAAATTATATGTTTCTCGAATAGACATAGGAGAAGAATCTCCAGTACAAATCTGTTCTGGATTGGTTCCATTCATACCTATCGAACAAATGCAAAATAGAAGAGTGGTAGTGGTGACAAATATGAAGACGAGAAAGCTTCGTGATGAACAATCTACAGGGATGGTTCTTGCAGCACAAAAGGAAACTGATGGCAACTTACAAGTTGAACCAATAATACCTCCACAAAGTTCCATCATTGGTGAGCGATTATACTTCGGTGCGGCTGATACGTTCGAGCCACCAACGTTAAAGAATAAAGCATGGGAATATATTCAACCTAGAATGAAGACCAATAGTGATAGAACAGTTGTCTTTGTTAATGAAGAAGGGAAAGAATTAGTGTTGAGAGGGAGAGATGAAACTGATTCTGCTACGGTTGAAACACTCGTTGATGCAAATATCCTTTAAGAATATATATAAAATTAAACGTTTCCTTATTAAAAAAAGAAAACTCTATTTACACTTTATAATTAATACATGTATATAGCTACTGTTCTTGCATCATGTTCATATCAAACCAACCTAAGAAATCGTCATCGTGATTCTCATTACTTAACCATCCATTTGTCTGTTGTTCGAAGAAAGTGCTTATTTGTGAAGCAACTGCTTCGTCTTTAATCTCTTTAGGCATGCCAGTTTCGTCAATCTTAGGTAAGTATGATTGTGGAACTGGAGAATTTGCAAGAATAAATGGAGCTTGTGGGAATGCAAATTGCTGGTTTTGAGGTGGAAGTGGGAGTTGTGATACAACCTGTGTCGCATCATTTGGTTGTTGTTGTTGTTGTTGTTGGAAGGATGATGACGGAAGAGGAGGTGGTGTAGGTACCAGTCCTTGTGTTTGTGCGTGCTGTTGTTGAATATTGAAAGGCATCTGTGGGAGTCCGTCAAACATGTCTCTGGTTGAACCAGTTGCTTCGAGCATTGCTAATGGGATACCGTTAATCTCCAAAGGTTTATTATTGCCATTCAGCTTTGCTTGATTCATAGCTTCATCCGTAGGTACTAATGTAGTGATGGTGGTACCATTTGGAGTAGTAGTTGTGATGGTGCTGAAATCATCTTTTGTAATTTGGTTGTAGAATGGCAACGGCATGAGTTTCTTATTTGGTTCAGGTTTCTTTTTGCCCTTGTCCAAGAGAGTTCTTCGACGAGCTTCATGAACACACCAGACTAAATCATAAAACAATGACGCGGTCAAATGCGATCTCATTCTGGTAATAATACTGGCATCTTCATTTTCCACGTCTTTCAAGAATATGTCAGGGTAAGTGTACAACACAATATTCAAATTCTCCAAAACTTTGGCCGTTCTGGAAATATCATTCTGGAGATCTTTCCAAGAACTCAACGTGTTTCTAAACAACCGATGCACCGTGACAATCAGCTGCCTTGCACTATCCACGTATTTTTCAATCAAATATCTTGACAAATGTAGTTTGAACAATAGCAAAACACTGTATGATACTGCTTGTCTGATATAGATTGGTAATTCAATTAATGAGATATCGTTGATCATTTTGGATACTATGGTGACAATTCTCGTTGCTGATAGATAAGCAAAACTAACATACTTCACTTGGTCCTCTATAGGTGTTCCAGGTAAAAATGCAAAGCAACAAATCATCAACTTGACATACAAATAGTAAACTTCAATTGGACTTCCTTCTTCGAATTGCAACTTAAATCTCAACCTTTCCAACTCTCTGTCTAGCAAACTAAGCGAGCCCGCACGATTCAGAGGTTCCAATAATCCATCAGGTCGCGTGACACTGATTCCCATCACATTGACAAGTTTACATTGGAAAATCGACAAGGAAATTAAACATCTGAAATTTTTCGGCAATGATTTATCAACACGTGCATTCTCCAATAAATAATCCGTGGTTCCAATAGATGGTGGTAATCCCAATAATGAAGACCAAAACTGTTCACAGAAAAATACTGCCAACCAAGATCTAGTTCTCCATCTTTCTGCATCTGGTCCTAAACTGACTTGATTTCGACTGAACTCTTGAATGAACTTGCCCCCACGATGTAGTCCCAATTGTAAAGACAAGTT
Organism: Candida frijolesensis; assembly: GCA_030557105.1. Lineage (NCBI taxonomy): Eukaryota > Fungi > Ascomycota > Pichiomycetes > Serinales > Debaryomycetaceae > Candida > Candida frijolesensis. Next base: position 12,972 of record JAKTVH010000053.1, on the reverse strand, counting down.
TTTTGCCAACCCAATAAATCTGTACGAACAATCGTCCAAGACTTTTTCATTTGGCAATGGCCAGATTGAAAGAATTATTAGAGCTTGAATGACGTGGGTTGATCTCGGTGTTTTAATCCAACAGGTTTCAATCGCCAATTGTTTGATCAATGATGCCAACGACATGTAAAGTGTTGGCTCAGGTTCAGATAAACTTGCCGTGAGTATCACAGCCCAGAAAAGAAGCTGTGATTTATGGTACAATTCGGTGGCAGATCTTGATATTATTATAGGCAAGAATGGTAAATGTTTGGTCATAAATTTGTCGTGTAATTCGTTAGCTTTGTTCAATGGTAAGGTCACATCTCCTAAGATAAACTCCGAAATTGGCTGATAGTCTTCGGCATGATCTGGAGTGTTCAATGTGGAAGGAGAGTTGTCTGAATTCTCTTGTGTCAACGGAGCATTTTGCTGTATACTTGTGATGGATGGGATCGGTGATACACTCGACGGGGAATTAAAGTTTCTTTGCAGCACATGCTGAGCGGGTGTATGTTGTTGCGATGGTTGCGGTTGTTGGTGATGTTGTTGTGAAGGTAAATAGTTTAGGTTGTGTTGGTTCAATGCTTGCGTAAGTAAAGACTCATTCTTGGTCAACATTTCTATTTTAGCTTTCAATTCGTCGACATCCAGTTTTAATGATTGGATCTGAGATCCTTTTCTGGGTCGAAACTCGGGATCAATCTCACACTTCAATCCCATTTTCTTGCATCTCTCACAAGGATTTGGGAAGTTTTCGGAGGCATTGCACTTGATCTTATGCTGGCGGCAGAATGTACAAGACGTAACAGGTCTATGGCCCGTGGGTTTGGAAGATTTTTGCGGTGTGCCTGGACTGGAAGCGTCTAATTTTTTTGATTTCTTTGAATCATTGGACGTGATAGACGACGTTGATTTCCTTTTCGTCATTATTGGTGGTACTGGACTGTTATGAGATGGTGGAGACGATTGCAGAACCGAAGGACCTGGCGATGGTTTTGGCAATATCTTGACTTTCCCTTTTTCGTATTTCATCCGTGAATAGTTAAAATAATGAATGACTCTCTGTTGGGGGTCTGTTAAAGGTTGAGAAAAATTTTTGTCTGTGTATGACCCTCGTTTTTTTTTTTCCGTCTTCTTGTACTAGTTTCAGGTGCTGTACTACTTGTCAACTGTACTTTCTAGCTGTGATACTTTTGAAATTCACTGACCTAAAAATCCATGAAACTGATATTAGACTTATGTAGGAACAGGTAGAAAAACAACAACAAAAAAATTTTTCTCTGTAGGTATAGATGTTTAGAACCTTTTCTTGTCCCAATTTTTTATAATTGGGGGTGATGAATTACAACGGAAGTCTTAACTATTGTAGCATGGATGCATAGTCGTGTGTTTGTGCTAAAATTCACTGATGAAATAGATTAACTTCAATTCTTGGAAGAAAAAAATTTTTCCTCCTTCCCATAATGTTTTTGTACCTTTGTCCCACTTTCATCAGAGGTGACTTTTTTTTTTTTTCGCTCACTGGTATTTTGTAAAATTGCATCAGAGCCAGCCGATCGTTTAGATAATTACAAAAAATGCCGGTTCTATTGTTCGTTTACGTTTCTTTTTTTTTTTTTTTTTTTTTTTTTTACTTTGCCTTCATCTTTTTATTACACATTCGATTTTTTCTATCTACTTCTGGTAATGATTACACAAACCACAAACAAGTGCATACAGCGGAACTAGAGCAGCCGTCTATTCATCGTCCTCAACTCTTGGATCACCGATACCATCTTCATAAATAGCAAACACACATTCACTTTCGGGCAAACAAGGACTATCGTAAATCTTACAGATTCTTGTTTCGGCCCTACCCTTCTTCAAAGACAATCTGGTGGTAGAAGCATGTGCAATAATGTTACCCCCAATCGGCTTTTTCGGATCAGGATTAAACATACCTGCCATACCATCAACTTGTGCGACAACTTGGTTTGTAATGATGACGGCAATCCCAAATTCATCTGCCAATCTTTGCAATGTTCTCATGAAACGCGCAACATGCGTTTGTCTTGCACTTAACTCACCCCTACCTGCATAATCAGTACGATACAATGACATGATACTATCGACAATTAACAACGAAAATCTAGATTCAGCCATCATCTGAGCGGCGATATTTAGCAAATTTAACTGATGTTCCGCGTTATAAGCACGCGCATATGCAACATTATCTAAGCAATCGTTCGCGTTTAAGCCATATCTTTCAGCAATGGAAATCAATCTGTTTGGTCTGAACGTACCTTCAGTGTCAATATAAAGACATTTACCTTCACCACCACCCATATCAATTGGCAACTGACAAGTGACAGCCAAAGTGTGACACAACTGTGATTTACCAGTTCTAAACTCACCGAAAACTTCGGTGATACTGCCTGTCTCAATACCACCACCTAATAAGGTATCTAATTGCTTGGATCCAGTAGTCAAACAAATTAACTCGGAACGACGCGAATGAAACTCGGTCGCGGTGGTAAAACCCAAAGGCACCAATTTGGCAGCTTCAGCAGAAATCTTTTCAGCCTTGTTTTCACTAATACCTTTAACTGTGATTAAATGTCTTTTTGGAGTGTATGCAATACTTTCAATGGTATAATACCCTTCGGCCTTTAACTTTTTGATATCAGATGCACTGATCCCATTACCTTCTAATTGTTCGATTAACAAAGGTCCATTCAAGATATCCTCTTCTTCTGCTTCAATTTCGGCATGTCCATTACCGTTCATACTATCACGGGAAGATCCTTGTGGGGATTCGAGTTGTTGTTGTTCAGCTTCTGATTGAGTCATTTGGTTGTAAAATTATAGTGAATCAAGAAGACGTGTAACGCGATTCAAGTATTTTTTTTTTTTTTGTAGTAGATTTTGAATATATAGTGTTGTTCTGGTCGTGTCTGCACATTTTGTAAACAGATAAGCATTTAGTGGGGAGATAAAGGAAGATGAATGTTGTAGACTATACCATGAATCCAGGAAGAGTTTGATCCAAAGAATAGGTAATGATAATGAGGTTATCTTGAATGGTGCAAAAGAAGAACCTCTGTAAAAAGTATTATTGGTGTAACTTTGCAGAAAGACATGAACAAAATTGTTACATGGCACATTCTCAATTGACTTTAGTTGAAATTCAAACATTTGTTGTTGTCCCTTGTCATTACAACCAAAGAGAAAATATAGAAACTAGAGTAATCAAATACTTGATTTGGTAGTCCTGAATGGTATTTGTAGGACATGTTCCAATGACAACTCTCAATAACTGCAATTAGTGGATTGTCCAAAGGAGCGATCTAGTAGATGACAGAAACCACGAATGTTAAAATCGGCAACCTCTCAGACTTTGTGTCCGAGTTGAAACAGTTGTTGCGATTTGATATTGGAAACAGCGAACAGGCGGAATGGCCGAGCGGTCCAAGGCGTCAGGGTAAGGCGAGGTCGACCGACAAAAAAGTCTTACCACCAACAATCCTGATCTACGAAAGTAGGCGCGGGTTCAAATCCCGTTTCCGTCATTATCTTTTTGCATTTTTTTTTTTCCAATCCCACAATAGAACAGAGCTAACAATGGTTGAACAACAACGGGCATTGCTCCTGTCTGGTTTTCATTTTTCCCAAAACACGATATCTGATATATTCATGGGTACACCCTACATAAATTACAACTAAAAGAAACACACACGGAAACTGCTGCTTACTGGTTTGTTATGGGAACTTGCAAACACTTTGTATAGCTGGGGTGTAAGTGTGATGGAGCGCAATCTTCAGATTGTAACCCATTTCATAAGTGAAATATCATTTTGGACAATAGAGCTTTCACCTGAAGAAGCCAATCAGGCGGTGTCCTGTCAGGTCCACGTTGTGGCTAATTTAATGAAATCTATCAGACTCATATAGATTGACGCATGAATTTATTTTTAATTGCAAACACTCAATGCCTGTCTGAGTTTTGATCTTTTTCTTGCTGTAGTTGGACAAGAATTCTCCTTAATTGATAGGTGAGAGGTGTTGTATCTCTTAATAGTAGTTACCAGATCTCTAGGGTACATCAATGAATGAATCTTGTTGTGATTTGACAGGGAAAATAAAATGGAAGAATGGACCTTTGGAGAGAATCTCTGGTACATTTTACACAAAATCAGTTCAGAACCAGAATGCGCACGTGGTAGATATCAAAACCAAAATAGTTGTTGATTAATTTGTTGGAATGCGATACAACTTGGAGACTCAATTGCACTTTACAATCAATGCATCAGTTGACAGTATCCACTGTGGTGTATAAATAGATGACAATCAGACAGTCCTAATTTATCTTGGCAGCATTTAATTTTTACTTACCCAATCACTTCAAACAATGGTTGCTGTTTCAAAATTGGTCAATGGTGGCTTATTATTAGCCGGCCAAAGTGTTTTCCAAGATGTTGCTACTCCACAACAAGCCTCAGTTCAATCCTACAACATCCTTAACTTCCTTGGTGGGTCTGCTCCATACATCCAAAGACAGGGATATGGTATTTCTACAGATACCCCAGACGGTTGCAAAATTGAACAAATTCAATTATTCTCGAGACATGGTGAAAGGTACCCATCAAAGAATAATGGTAAGCAATTGGAAGCCATATACGAGAAGATAAAATCCTACAACCAAACTTTTTCCGGAGATTTGTCTTTCTTGAATGATGGGTACACTTTTTTCGTCGAAGACACATATTGGTATGACAAAGAAACCAGTCCAAAAAATTCTAAAGGTCCGTACCCAGGTACCAGTAACGCATTGAGACATGGTGCAGCTTTCAGATCAAAATACGGGTCTTTGTATGATGTTAACTCAACTTTGCCAGTCTTCTCTTCAAACTCTGGAAGATGTTATGAAACGTCAAGATATTTCGCAAGAGGATTCTTGGGTGATGATTTCGATGAAGGTAAGACTGTTCAATTTAGTATCATCGCCGAAGATGAAGAATCGGGAGTCAACAGTTTAACTCCAAGACACAGTTGTCCAAGCTACGATGACCTGGTCAATGATGACATTGTTGCTAGATACAACACTTCTTACTTGAATGATATTGCAGATAGATTAGAGAAACAAAACCCAGGCTTAAACTTAACTGCTGCTGATGCTGGTAATCTTTTTGGTTGGTGTGCTTATGAAATCAATGTCCGTGGATCTAGTAGATTCTGTGACCTTTTCACCAATGAGGAGTATATCAGAAACAGTTATTCCAACGATTTATCGAACTATTACAGCAATGGACCTGGAAACAAATTCAACAAGGCAGTTGGTTCTACTTTGTTGAATGCTTCTTTGGAATTATTGAAAGATACCGAGAATCCAAATCAAATCTGGTTGTCTTTCTCGCATGACACTGATTTGGAAATTTTCCATACAGCTTTGGGAATATTAGAGCCAGCTGATGATTTGCCAACTGATCACATCCCATTCCCAAATCCCTACGTTCATTCTTCTATTGTTCCTCAAGGTGCTAGAATCTACACTGAAAAATACCAATGTGGAAGTGACTCTTATGTCAGATACATCATCAATGATGCTGTTGTCCCAATTCCAACATGTGCTACCGGTCCAGGTTTTTCATGTAAATTAGATGACTTCGAAAACTACATCAACGAAAGAATTGGTGATGTTAATTTTGTTGAACAATGTAAACTCAACACCACTTATCCTACTGAATTGACTTTTTATTGGGATTACAAAACCACCACTTACGATGCTCCGTTGGGAAACTTTTAGATTTTTGTATAGCTTGTTTTTGATAGAAAATGTATGTCTGAGCACATTCGGCAACGTAATGCACTTTATTTCTCCCCCTAGTGGTCTTGCAAAAACTGAGTTCATCAATTATCATTACCTAGTTGTTGCTTGAATACTATCCATATGTCCAGGAATATTGATACATCATTGTAGAGAGAGAAAGAGTGAAGAAAAATTCCGAGCTTTCTCGCAAACCAAAATAAAGGGAAGCAAATTGGAGAGAAAAAAAAAAAATTCATTACAGGGATAAACAATCCCTACAATTACAAAACAAGCATCTAAGCATCCAATCATCCAATCAATTGAATGCAGATATGAATGTGGGGTCAATTTTGAATGATGATTCACCAGGTAATGCGAATGAAAATGACCATAGTCCGAAAGTCGCATATGCTACGAGACCACCGATGCCGTCAGTGCATGAGAGACACTCGATAACTAGCATGTTGAATGACACATCAACTGAACCAGCAGCTCCTGTCTTGAAACAACCAGAACCAACAAGCAACACAGATTTCAGAAAACCAAGCATAATTCTGTTGACTTCTCCCAGTGTGTCGCACAAACCACCGCCTGTGCAGTCTTTGAATCTGGCTGGAAGTAGTGGTCATTCGAGCGCAAGATCTTCTCCTGTTGTTCCCAAAAGAAACTCTATTGCTAACATCATTGACTCAGATAACGAAAACATTTCACGAGTGAACTCCAATGTGGATGAAAGTGGCAAAGAAGATGTACTGGAAAATGAGATTTTAAAAGTCGAGCCAACCAAAGTTAGCGAAGATCCAGTTAGCAAAGTGGACGAGCCACCTTCCCAGGAAGCAATTGTCAAAACAGAAAACCAAAGAGCACCCACCCTTCTTGATGATCAGGACGATGATTTAACGAAGATAAAGAAGCTAAAGCAGTCAAAGAAACCAAAACGTTACGACACTCCACCAATTTGGGCACAAAGATGGGTTCCACCAAATAAAGCAGGGCAAGAGCAAAACACTCCATATGATAATTCTAACGGATCTAGTACGACAAAACTTTCAGATAAACCAGTTTTTGATTACACTACTACCAGAAGTTTGGATTTGGAGTGCAGTATAACCGGAGTGATACCACCTAACTCGGTGACTCGTACCATAGCCGAATGGATATACGCCAACTTCTCAAACATTGAAGAAAAAAGCAAGAAGAATGTCGAATTGGAGTTGAAGTTTGGAAAAATCATGGATAAACGTACTGGTAACAGACTTGATTTGAGTGTTGTTTCCGAGTGTATCTACACCGACCAGTCGAATGTCCGCTTTGAAATGGAGGTTGAAGAAATAGCCTGGAAGGAAATCAAAAAATACTTTGAGGAATTGGAAAGAATATATCAAGAGGATAAGAAGGAAAAACAGACCACGAGAAAGTTCAATTTGTTGGATTCCGATAATACAGATATGTTTTACCAACTAGGTAACAAAGGTGAACATCTCAGGAAAGTTCGTATATCGAAGGACAACTTATTGTCACCTCCACGATACACTGCTATCCAGAAAGAGCGTATTGCCGATTTATATATTCACAATCCTCAGTGCATGTATGACTTGCGACTTTCGTTATCATTGGAAATCCCAGTTCCTGAAGGAAACGTAGAAACCATAATGGCGAAAAATCAACCAATGATGACCAGAGAGAAAAAGAGAACTACCTATACACATGCACCAACTATCACTCAGTTTGATTTGACAAGAGTGCTTATTCCTCGAGAATCCAAGAACAAAGCCGGAAAAAAGATTATCCAGCATGACATCAAGTATGAAATGGAATTGGAAGTCGATACCTTAGAGATATTCAGTGCTATTGATAAGATAACCTCAGGCGTTGATAATTTTAGATTGGAAGAATTGGTCGAAGTTTATTTGAACAATGCGCGTGTTTTGAATAACCGTGTTAACAAGATTGCTTTACACTAGGGTTGCGATAAAACTTTGCGTGTGTTTGGTTTTATTTAATTTGTAACAATACGATGTTGACTTGAATATAATTTGCTGTGAAAGTTTGGCTCTTTGACATTATCACCTAACTAGAAATAATGTAGAAGTAGTTTCTCCGGTGAGAAAACAGTCCACACACAAGTTTTCTTGATTCTTCCGCAAGTCAAAGATACGAACACAGAATAAAGTAGTGTGATTCTAAATATCTGAAAATCACAGATAAAATTCTTGATAGTTATGAACTATGTAGTAGGATTTCTCAGGCAGTGTGCTATACTAAAGATAACGTAACGATAAGCAACCCCATTTTATCCAAGAAGCACCGTGAAGCTTATTCAGGCAGATAAAGAGTAGTGAATTTTACACAACAGAGGTGATATGTTTATCCGATTCCAAGATCTCAGAACCTCACCTTGGGGCAATAAGTATGAAAGTAATCAAAATTGTAGGTAGGATCTAAACACATCTCGCCCCATGTGTAGTCTACTTTTTTTCAAATTATCTGAAGCCTTTGGTAATTCCCAGGATTTTTAAATTTACTATCATAATGCTTTACATTTCCAATAAGGATCATTCAAGGGAACAAGAATATCCGTCGCAACCTATCAAGGATAATAGCCACACTGCCAAGAGAATTTCAGAAATGAGCGATAGCATGCGGCACCAATTACTGAGATATTGATTTAGTTTATAGAAAAATATTTCTTGGACCAGAGTTGGGGGAAATCAGTCACAAGGAACATTAGTGGGAGAACCAAGAAAAAAAATAAAAATAAAAATTGCAACATGCAGAAACGGCAAAACCCCACTCTTGTGGCTCACAGTAGTTTGGAAGAAACATAGAACCTAATCCACAATAAAGTGCAACACATCAATTGACAATTCCATGTTATGAGTGGTTGGTTGGAAATATGTTTTCGCATCGAAAGATTTTCACTGCTGGCTCCCATTGGTCGCAAATTAATTGAACACATTCAGTATCGATCGATCTCTGGTGTGGCTCCTAATCTGAGGCTCTTTGTGATTGTGTTTGAGTTGTATATCCTCAGTCGATATAACATGTCGTTGACAACCATTTTGCGCTAAATAAGAAAAATTGGAAACTCCCCCAAATTATTCTAGGTTTTCTGGAGCCGTATCATATCAACATCACCAGATCAAGTATGTTGAATATATTCGTGCCAAGAATTTGATTGTGGTTTGACCCGTAGGTGTATAAGGCAAGTGGTTGGTACAAGAAATTACATTGCTGCTGTGTGAATTGGTTTTCAATTCTGGGGCTCACTGATAAGCACATGATCACTAATTTCTTGGTTTGGAAATTGATGCAAAAACGCAAAACTGGCAAAAAAAAAAAATCAACAAAAGGGTAAGAAACAGTGGAACATAAGAGAGTGAAAGTGTTACATATTTATAGAAGTACATCCGACCTCATTTGATATTAATTGATTTTTTTTTTATCACTACTTTTTACATACCATAGTAATCAATATGAGTGGGGAAAAAGTGACAAATGTCATAAGTGTCAATCCTATTGACAACATCAGGTCAACTGCTGAGTCAAGAGCTGGTCTTAATCCAATTACCTCAAGTCCGCTTTCTATTGGTGAGGTTGGAACAAGTTTGAACGATACACAAAAGGATATTGTATTGAAGAGGTTACATTTTGAGGGATTGTCGTCTTTTGACAACTTGCCACGTGAAGTTTCTGTTATTTTTGAAAAAATCGACGAACTTTCCACTAACGAATCCATTGAAATTTTAGAGATAGCCATCAAGGAACATGAGACCGACGTCAATATATCTGAACACGATTTGGAACATTGGAAAGCTTTGGTTGCAAGAAAAGGTTCTCATTCGTACAACACCTCAAATGAAAAATTAGATGGTGTTCAAGTTGAAGAGAAACACATCAGCTCAAATGACACTTCATCATTTTCTTCGGATTTGAATGACTACGAACAATCAACAGGTGTAGTTGGACACAAGATTACTGATTGGGGATTGCAAGTTAGATTGGAAGCTGCTTTGATTGAAGCTTGGTCTCCTTATGCAGAAGTTAGAGCGGTCACTGTCCCATATGACGATCCAGACATTCCTGTGGAAACATTTAGAGTATATTTGATTGGTATTATTTGGACTGTCATTGGTGCTGTCATCAATCAATTCTTTACTGAAAGACAGCCCAGTATTTCGCTTTCCATGGCAGTCGTCCAAGTGTTCTTGTATCCATCTGGTTTGCTTTGTGAATGGGTTCTCCCAAAATGGAAATTTAAAATTTGGAAATGGAATATCGATTTGAACCCTGGTCCATACACATTTAAGGAACAAATGTTGGCAACGATTTTCTGTGGTGTTACTGGTGGTAGTACTTCGTATGTTTCCTATAACATTTTGATGCAAAAATCTCCTGTTTTCTATGATAACCAATGGGTCGACTGGGGGTATCAAATTTTATTAATCTTATCCACTAATTTTATGGGTGTCGGTCTTGCTGGTATTATGAGAAAGTTCACAGTGTACCCAGTCAAATCTGTCTGGCCATCCATTTTACCAGGGATTGCTTTGAATAAGACTTTGTTGACCAAGCAAAAGAAGAATATCGTTCATGGTTGGGCTATATCGAGTTACCGTTTCTTTTTCATTGTGGCTGCTGCATCTTTTGTTTATTTTTGGGTTCCAAATTATTTATTCCAAGCATTGTCTACTTTTAATTGGATAACTTGGATTGCTCCAAACAACAGGGACCTTGCTGTTGCTACTGGATTTTTCGGTGGTTTGGGATTGAATCCAATTTCAACATTTGACTGGAACATTATCAATTATACTTCTCCATTGAATGTTCCTTTCTACACTACATTCAGTGGATTCATCGGTACCTTCCTTGGATTTTTTGCTATCATTGGTCTTTGGTATAACAATTACAAATGGACTGGGTATTTACCTATCAACAGTAATGCATTGTTCACCAATACTGGGGCAAGATATCAAGTCGGATCTGTTGTGAATATTGAAACAAGTTTGTTCGATAACGATAAGTACCAAGAAGTCGGTCCTCCATTTTACTCTGCCGCTAATTTAGTTGCTTATGGTTCTTTTTTTGCTCTTTATCCTTTCCATTTTGTTTATGAGATAGGCATTCACTATAGAGAGATGTGGAATGCCTGTTTGTCATTCTGGAGATTGATGAAAAATTGGAAAAATTCAACGTACGATGGATTCAATGACCCACATTCAAAATTGATGAGAGAATATCCCGAAGTTCCAGAATGGGCATACTTGGTTGTTCTTGTTATTTCTTTGATATTGGCCATATTGTGTGTTACACTTTATCCTGCTCAAACTCCAGTTTGGGGTATTTTCTTTGCTTTAGGTATTAATTTCATCTTCTTGATCCCATTGACAACCATCTATGCTAGAACTGGTTTTGCATTTGGGTTAAATGTTTTGGTTGAATTGATTATTGGTTACATTCTCCCAGGTAATGGTTTGGCCTTGGCTCTTATTAAAGCTTTGGGATACAACATTGACGGACAAGCACAAAACTTTGTCAACGATTTGAAACAAGGTCATTATGCCAAACTCCCACCAAGAGCAGTCTACCGGGTGCAAATCCTTTCGATATTCATTGCGTCATTCATCCAATTGGCTATCTTAAACTTCCAAATCACCGGTATTAAAGATTATTGTGATCCATACAACACTCAAAAATTCACTTGTCCAAGTAGTAGAACATTCTTTTCTGCTTCCGTGTTATGGGGTACCATTGGTCCAAAGAAAGTTTTCGGTGGTTTATATCCAATTTTGGAATGGTGCTTCTTGATTGGTTTCTTGCTTGCCTTCCCATGTATTGCAATTAAACGATGGGGTCCAAAGAAATGGGTCAAGAGTTTTGAGCCTTCAATCATCATTGGTGGGTTTATTGTTTATGCACCTTATAATATATCATACATTCTCCCTGGTGTTTACGCTGCATTTGCCTTCATGTATTATATCAGAACCAAATTCGAAGCATGGTGGCAAAAATACAATTATATCCTTTCAACTGGTTTGACTGCTGGTGTTGCATTTTGTTCTATTATCATGTTCTTTGCTGTTATGTATACCGAGAAGGATATTGACTGGTGGGGTAACACTGTTCCATACAGCGGAGTTGATTTCCGTATGACTGGCTGGTTGAATGCCACTGTTGATGCTCCCGATGGATATTTTGGTCCAAGAATCGGTGAATTCCCATAACAAACCAGTAAGCAGCAGTTTCCGTGTGTGTTTCTTTTAGTTGTTATTTATGTAGGGTGTACCCATGAATATATCAGATATCGTGTTTTGGGAAAAATGAAAACCAGACAGGAGCAATGTCTGCTGTTGTTCAACCATTGTTAGCTCTGTTCTATTGTGGGATTGAAAAAATAAAAAAAATGCAAAAAGATAATGACGGAAACGGGATTTGAACCCGCGCCTACTTTCGTAGATCAGGATTGTTGGTGGTAAGACTTTTTTGTCGGTCGACCTCGCCTTACCCTGACGCCTTGGACCGCTC